>CATKHJ010040823.1:0-15810 GCA_949750685.1 Vernicia montana | reverse complement strand
CTGCAACTCCCCAATTGGTACGGATGATTAAAACCATGTTGCTGCACTGAAGATCTGTACACAGATTTCTTGTCTCTAAAAAGCATGAACCCACTATCTCCAAGATTTACAAAATGCAAGCAATTATCACTGTTAAGACTCATAATTAATGCTGTTGATGACCCTTTGTTGTTGGTATTCAAATAAGCTTCTTGCAAGACTCTTCTTGGATTGATACTACCTTTAATTTCATCTTGTAGAGCAAGAACAGAGTTGTTCATGAGTTCTCTTGCATATTCCCCTGCATCAATGCCTTTTCTAGCCCACCCACCAACCCCATCAGCTACACCAATAGTGAACTTTTCTTGGCAAATAAAATGAGAATCCTCTCCTTGTGGCCTCTCATTGTTATCCTTTGGAAGGTAAAAAGATCCTGCATTCATCTTCAGTTTTCTATTTTCATGAAAATAAAAATCAACATTGTTATTAGTATCGCACTTATTAACGATACTGAGCTCCAGCCTCCCTTCCACTCTGCGTCTTTTTACAATCATTGTTTGTTCGATTAAGAGAGAATTAACAAAAGAGAGAAAAACAGAATTGAAACTATAGGGTTTGGTGATGATGAAACTTCAATACTAAAGAAGAAGATATCAATAAGAAGAACAGAAAGTGATTGCAGTAAGATTTTAAGGTATTCATTCCATAGGTTAGCGTTGTTTTCATTGCTTCAACTCCTTAACCTAAAAGGACTAGAAAGAGTAATTTAATAAAATTATTTTAAATACTATGATGAAAATCTTGTCCTAAATTCCTAATTTGAAAAAAATTAATATACCATTTCATAAATTTTTAGGTTGTTGTTAACACATAATTTTTATTATGGTATAAAAATTAACTAATACTAATAAATATCATCATAAATAATGATATTCCAATAATTTTCAACTAGATAAAAAATAAAGATTAAATACTTGTTTTTTCAAACAATTTTGATATACTTGATCTAGTCATAACAAAAAAAAATAAAAAATATATATATAATAAATATTATGCACAAAACATATAATTATACACGGTTGCAATATAAACTAATAATTAATATTAATTATTTTAGGAGATTGTCATAAAAACTCTTATAATCTAATGCTAAAAGTTTACATAAATTATTGGATTTAAATAATTAATAGATTTTGGTTGAAATCAATTTAGTTATTTTTCATTTACAATTAAAGTGTTTAAATAAATAATTTATATTTTTTATTTATTTCTTTAGGTAAATGACTAAAAAAAAATATAATTAAATGATTCTAAAAATCACTAAATTTTGAGAGTTTTTGTATTATGATCACTAAAGTTTGATTTATTGTAATTGAATATTTAAACTTTAATTTTTAATTTTTTCAATTAGAGGTCATATGCTCTTATTAAAAGTTTTGGAGATAGTGGGTTCATGCCCTTTGGAGACACTGGGTTTATTAAAAGCAATAAAAAAAATTAAAAAAAATAAATAGGAAGTCAAAATATAAATTTGAAAAGCATGTTTAAACATAATGTCAAACAGTCTTATAGTCATATTTTCATTTACAATTTATGTGTTTTAAATAAATAATTCATATTTTGTATATATTTTTTTTAAGTTATCAATGCATTTTGACAAAAATAATTAATATAAATTAAAGTTATATTATTTATTTATTTTTAACTAAAAATATATATGTAATATTAATAAGAAACAAAATATACCGAACTAGATTATAAAGCAAGATGGATCCAGTCCAATCCAATATACTTAATAGTCTAGAAGCGGTAAGAGCCAAGCTAATATGCAACAGAGTTCGTTTCCAAGTAGAAAGTTGAAAACATGAAAATTGCCATCCTAAATCCGAACCGGTCAAGGAAATCCGTACTCGATTCATGTAAGAATTCATATCTTATAAATATCTCAAGAAATCAACTTTCACAGGTACATGCACTAATTGACTCAGAAACTTAGAGAGAAACCCTCAAATACTTAAAAAAAAAAAAAAAAAAAAAAAAAAACCTTAATTTATTCAATGATAATACATGGAGGGATTAACCCTATTTATACTAATCCTAGAGGCCAATTTGCAATTGATAACAACTATTAATGAGCTGTAAATAAATTGAAATGCAATGGAAACACTAGTGGTAAAAATGGAAACTTGTCAAAAATATTGGCTAGGTGGTTTAAGGTTAAGAATAGTGGGTGGTTAGGTGGTTTAAGGTCAAAAATAGTGGCTTAGTGGGTGGCTAGGTGGGTTGGTTCATGGATGGTAGCTTTGTCCGTATCATCCTCCCCGAGTTGAAGAGAACTCGCCCTCGAGTTAAGTTCTGTTTCATCATTCAAGTATGGCGAAAGATCAGCGACGTTGAAGGTTGCAGAGATGCCATAGATTCTTGACAAGTCTATCTTATAAGCATTGTCGTTGATTTTCTGCATGATTCTGAATGGACCATCAACTCTAAGGGACAACTTGTCATTTGGTTGATTTGGAAATCGTTCTTTCTGTAAATGTATCCATACCAAATCTCCCACTTTAAAAATTTGTTGTCTTTGGTGTCTATCAAGCTGAGCTTTATATCTGGAATTCTGTTTCTTAATCCTTTCTTGGACCATTTCATGCAGCCTCTTAATTTATTTCGCTCTGTGTTCTATATCTGCACTATACTGTTATTTATCAGATGAAGGGGTCAAGTCTAACAGACTATGTGGACGAGTGCCATATACCACCTCAAATGGGCATTTTCCAATAGCTTGATTAGTTGAATTGTTGTAAGCAAATTCAACCTGTGCAAGGATAAGATCCCACTGTTTCAGATTTTTACCTACAAAACTCCGAAGTAGGTTTTCCAAAAGCCTGTTAATTGCTTTGGTTTGTCCATCTGTCTGAGGATGACTAGCACTACTGAATTGAAGCTTAGTACCCATCTTTTTCCATAGGATTCTCCAGAAGTAACTTAAGAACTTGACATCTCGATCAGAAGTGATAGTTTTCGAAATGCCATGAAGACGAACAATTTTCTTGAAATACAAGTCTGCAACTTGAACAACATCATTGGTCTTATGGTATGGAATAAAGTGGGCCATCTTTGAAAACCTGTCTACCACTGCCATTATGGAATCCTTCTGACGCTGAGTCTGAAGTAGTCCACAGACGAAGTCCATGCTAACATCTTCCCAAGGTGTTTCTAGAATAGGAAGTGGCATATATAACCCTGTGTTTTGGCTTTTGGTCTTCGCCAAGTGGCAAATTCTGCATCTTTGAATATGTCAATTAACATCTCTTTCAAGCCTTGGCCAATAAAAATTCTCTTTCACTAAAGCCACAGTTTTATCTCGTCCAAAATGACCTGCTAATCCTCCATCGTGGGCTTCCCAAATAATGGCTTCTCATAGTGAGCACTGAGGAATGCATAAAGCCTTTCCTTTGAATAAAAATCCCTTGTGCCTGTAGTAGTCTTAGGAGGATTGTGATTTGGTGGCATTCCAAAACTTTTGGAACTCAGGATCATCTTGGTATAGTTCTTTGATAGTCTCAAAGCCAATGAATTTCATTTGTATAGTAGAAAGTAGAGTATGACGCCTGCTAAGGGCATCAACAATAGTATTTTAAACTCCCACCTTGTGCTTAAGTAAGAATGGATAAGGTTGTAGAAACTCACTCCAAGCAGCATGTCTTTGGTTGATCTTCTATTGAGAATTTAAGTGCTTGAGGGCTTCATGATCAGAATAGAGAATAAATTCCTTGTTCAACAGGTAATGACTCCAATGTTGTAGGGCAAGAACAATGGCATAAAACTCCTTGTCATAAGTAGAGTACTTAAGTTTACCATTGTTGAGCTTTTCACTGAAGAAGGCTATAGGATGACTTTCTTCACTTAAAACAACACCAATTCCAGTGTTGGAAGCGTCACAGCTGACTTCAAACACTTGGTCAAAGTTTGGAAGGGCTAGCACAAGTGCTTCAGTCAAACGTTTCTTTAGCTCTTCAAAAATTTTTTGTGCTTGCTCTGTCTATTGGAACTTGTCTCCCTTTATGCAATCTGTGAGAGGGGCAGCAACGGAGCTAAAATTTTTGATGAACCCTCTATAAAATGAAGTTAATCCATGGAAACTCCTCACGTCATGGATAGACTTTGGGATAGGCCAGCTATTGATGGCTTCAACTTTGCTTGGGTCAACTTGAATACCTTCAGCACTGATGATATAACCCAAAAAAGTAACTTCACTAGTTAAGAAAGAACATTTCTTCAGATTGGCATAGAGTTTTTGTTCACGAAGAGCTTGTAGCACTTCTCGAAGGTTCTCTAAGTGTTCTGCGTTTGTTGTAGATCAAAATATCGTCAAAGTAGATGACTGCAAATTTTCTAATGAAGGGTCGAAGTACCTGATTCATCAAGCACATGAATGTGCTAGGAGCATTGGATAACCCAAAAGGCACACAGTCCACTTGTATAGGCCATCTCTAGTTTTAAAAGCAATCTTCCATTCATCTCCTGGTCTAAGCCTGATCTGATGGTATCCCCTACGAAGATCAATCTTGGAAAAGATGGTGGCACCATGCAGCTGATTTAGCATATCATTGAGCCTTGGTATTGGGAACCGATACTTGATGGTAATCTTGTTAACAGCTCGACTATCAACACAAATTCTCCAACTTCCATCCTTCTTGGGTACTAAAATCGCAGGAATAGCATAAGGGCTAACACTTTCCTGTATCAACCCTTTTTTCAACAGTTCTTCAACTTGACGTTGGATTTCAGCATGCTCCTATGGACTCATTCTATAAGCTAGTCTATTGGGAATGAAAACTCCAAGAATAAATTCAATAGCGTGTTGGATGTCTCGCATTGGTGGTAGTCCCCTTGGAATTTCTTTTGGTACAACATCCAAAAATTCAGCAAGTAGTTGTTCAATTTCTACTAGAAGAACAGTTTCTTCATTTGATACGAACAGTAGAACAAAGCTCATGGCCTGGGCCTCCTCTGTTGTCACCTTAAATTGTTTTTTTGTTACTAAAGACACCAATGGTTTGGATTCCTTCTTGTCATCGTAAAGTTCTCTTGGTAGTAAGGGTGTTAATTTGACTTTTACTTCATCTTTAACAAATGAGTAGGTGTTGGCATAACCATTATATAAGGCGCGACGATCATATTGTTAGGGTCTTCCAAGGAGAAGGTGACATGCATCCATAGGAATAACATCACAACATACCTAATCTTGGTATTTTTTACCAATGGAAAAGGTCACAAGGCAGTGTTTAGTAATTCTCACTTCACTTCCTTTGTTAAGCCACTGTAATTTGTATGGATGTGGATGATTTTGTGTTGGCATCTCCAATTTCTCCACCATGTAGTTTGACACCATATTCTCACAGCTTCCACTGTCAATGATAACGTCACAAACCTTTCATTGTGCAGTGCATCAGGTATGAAAAGTATTATGCCTCAGCCATGGTTCTTCTTTGGTAGTCTTAGAAGGAGGATTGCTTGAAGTACTAGGTTGATCTGCTGGTATTTTATGGGTATATAGAGAATTTTTGGTGGAGGAAAAAGTTCTGTAAGAAGACCTTTTGGGTAATTGTTTCTCCACTCGGATGGCTAGACGGATAACATCGTCTAAGGACCAGTATTGTTGGAGCTGAACTGGATGGACAATATCAGTGTTTAATCCTCCAAGGTAACAAGCTATTGTCTGCTCTTCTCTTTCATGGATGTTGCACTTCATCATTAACTTCTCAAATTCTCTAGTGTATTCTTCTACATACAAGTTCTTCTGACGAAGATTCTGCAATTGAATAAAATTGTCTTAATAATAGTGAGAAGGCAAGAACTTACGTGTTAGTTCTCAACGCATCTTCTCCCATGTTTTGATCTTACTTTTCCCTTCACGTTCACGCTTCTTTTTAAGGTTTTCCCACCATATTAAAGAGTGCTTCTTTAACTTCACAGCAATGATCTTTACCTTCTTTTCTTCTGTTATATCTTTGTACTTGAATACTCGCTCAATAATTTGAAGCCAAACAACAAACTCATCTGGTTGGAGCTTCCCTTCAAAATCTAGAATTTCAACCTTGATGTTGTCATCTCAAAATGATTGTATTTATGGCCGACGGCTTCTAAATGAAGATGAATCACTACTAGAATCGTCATTGTCTGATCGTATGTGTTGTGCTTCCAACAGGGCTTGCTGCGCATTTACAGTTTCCTGTAACTGTTGGATTTGTCTCCTCAATTCTTCCATTTCAATTTCATGCAAATGCTGTCTTCTTGGAGGCATTTTATGAGTTAAAATTGTTAAAGTACCATGCAACTAGAATAATAATCGTAGTCGGTAAACAGCGCACCAGGTAAGTTTCCAGGAAAGAGAGGTGGATCACCAATAGACACACTTAAATACCAAGTCTTTCCTAGCCAAAGCTTTCCTAGACATGCACTTTTCACAATACCACAATTTCTTTCCAGTAACAAGAATAATTCATTTCTGATGTGGAAGATCATATGATACTGCAACCACAGAGCATACTAAGAATTTTCTAATGAATTTGGCACCTTACAAAAGATTTTGTGGCAAAATTGCAATTTTATAAATTCTGGAGTCAAATTGCAATTTTGGAAAGTTTAGGGACTGAATTGTAATTTTGGAAAGTTTAGGGATTGATTTGCAATTTTAGAAAATTTAGGGACTACTTTGCAATTTTAAAAAAATTAGGGACTTATTTGCAATTTCAGAAACTTCTGGTGACTGTGCTGCTGATGTGGCTCCTCGTACACGTGGCAAGATAGGAGTGGCTAAAGGATGACACGTGTCGTTGACGTGGCGATGACGTAATCGTCTTCAACCTCTGATTTTCCGGTGAACTTTCCAGCAAGGCTCGTGGTGGCTCCGGCGGCGATGAAAACCTCCAGTCTAAGGTTTTTCGGCCTCCTGAGTTCAATGGCAGTGTTATTTTTGCAAAAAAAATGACTCTAATTGTGATTTTTGGGGGTGACCGTGGCTCCTCCATAAGAACTCCAATGGAAAAACTCAAAATTTCAGTCACTTCTCTCACCCAAACTCAACACCGAATTAAAAAACCCGCTCTGATACCAAAATTGCGCAGAAACTTAGAGAGAAATTCTCAAATACTAAAAAAAAAAAAAAAAAAATTGAATTTATTCAATGATAATACATGGAGGGATTGACCCTATTTATACTAATCCTAGATGCCAATTTGCAATTGATAACAACTATTAATGAGCTGTAAATAAATTGAAATGCAATGAAAACACTAGTTGTAAAAATGAAAACTTGTAAAAAATATTAGCTAGGTGGTTTAAGGTCAAGAATAGTGGCTTAGTGGGTGGCTAGGTGGGTTGGTTCATGGATGGTAGCTTTGTCCGTATCACTAATACACAGGCAATACAATACATTGTCCTTAATTTTCCAAATCGAGTCAATCGTCTAACTTAACCATCGGAGTGGCTTTGCTAGGCACCCTGCCTAGCCCACCCGACTCTTGTTTCTTCTTACAGGTCGCACCAGTTCACACTCAAACTCCAGCAAGATTGAACGATTCCACCTCGGTCAAAATTAGCTACATCAAATTGGCGCCATCTTTAGGAAACGATTAATCAAAAGCTTTCCTTATATTCTCAAGTTGCGACCCATAGAAGAATTTAATCTAAAACTATGGCTCAATCGGAAGACAATAATAACCGGGAAAATCTTTCCAGAGATCCTAGAAATTCACAGATTCACCCATGCGTAGAAAATCACACAGAAACTCATGTTACTCAGTCAGGATGAACCTCAAATACTAATGTAGCATCCACGCTACAACAATTGGGTGCTATAGTCCCAGTCCAGGGCAGGAACCAGTCTATTTTACTAACTCCCAAAGCTGTGTCAGCCTTACAATTGCTGCTTAGCACTTTGCAGACCCTGCAGACTACTCCGGCTATCAATGCCTAGGCAGTGATTGAAGTAGTACCAGGGGTAGACCCTACCCAAAAGCTCGACTTTGAAGTAACGCCACTAGAAGCACGCGATCAAGATCACGTAGCTAAAAAAAGCAGGGAGAGGTTAAGATCAGAAATAGTCAGGCCCACTAGTAATAATGAAAAAGAAAATCCTAACCAAGGACGAAGTGATCAGACAGCCAGCAAAAACTGAAGTAGAGAAGACCATCCTCGGCGTTCAAACAGGGTTGATCTAGATAGCAAAAATAATAGAGCTAAGGAAGGGAGACGATCTAGGAAAAGGGCTAGAAAGGATGGAGAATCACTCTCCGAGTCTTCCAGTCAAGAGGCAACTAGCCAGAAGAGGGATGAGGAGATAAGAGAGACCCTTAAAAAGATTTTAGAGGAAATTACTGAGGATAAAAATAAAAATTCATAGACAAATCTTCAGTTGGCTCTGAAGTCTCTTTTCACTAGGTCCATACAAGAGTACAGAATGCCCAACAAATTCAAGCCTCCAAACTTGAAAAAATATGGTAGTGAAACTGATCCAAGAGCCCACGTTATGGATTACAAGCACGCAATAGAATTATAGATGAGAAGTGACGAGGTGGTATGTAAAACTTTCAGAAGTTCATTAGAAGGAGCAGCCACGAGGTGGTTCGATGGCCTAGAAGAGAAACACATTACTAATTTTGGGCAGCTCGTTACTCAGTTCATACAAAGATTTGCAGCAAGTATTCCATTGAAAAAATGAACACAATGCCTTGAGGCCATAGCATAGAAAGAAGGGGAGCCTTTGAGAGATTATATGGCTTATTTTAATAGGGAAGCCCTGAAAGTAACACAGCTTGATCAGCCTAGAGCAGTAGAAGCTCTACAAAATGGAACCTCCAATACTGATTACTTCAAAGCCTTGTGTAGACATGTACCTCGCACTTTGGAGGAAGCCATGGCCATTGCCCAAAAGTATATTAGGCAAGATGATGCCTATTCTTTCAATCAATTTGCTAAGAAAAGAAGGGCAAGTGAAAATCCCAAAGTGGAGAACATAACCAAAAAACTAGAAGAGCCCAACAGGGGAAGTCAAGGAGGCGGAAGAAATAAGAGAGGTAGACCACTTTGTGCTTTAGATCTAACCAAGTTAAAACTGCTGAATGTGAGCCCTGCAGAAGTTTTTGTGACCTTCAAAGATAAAGATATTTGGGCTTGCGCTCAACCAATGTTTACTCCACCGAATAGACGGAGTAAAAATAAATTATGTTTGTTCCATAATGCCTATGGTCACAACACCAATGATTACAGACAGTTATTGGAAGAGATCGAGAGAGTGATAAACTAGGGATACTTGAAAATTTTTATGAAAAATAGCAGTGGAAACTAGGTCGAAGCAAATAGTGATAAGGGGAAGCGAACTATTAATGATGGGTTAGCAAGAGTCATTAATTGCTTAACCGGTAAACCAGACGAGGTAGCAATGAGCAAAAACAAGTATAAAGCTTCCCAGAGAAAAAGTGAGGAGCCCGAGTTCATTTTTTGGAATGGAGGATCAGTGCCAAACAAAAGAGAAGATGGATGCCAAATAAAGCACCCTTATTCAAATCCTTTAATCATCCAAATGGTGGAAGCCAATTTTCTAGTAAAAATAGTGCTTATTGATAATGGCAGTTCGGTAAACTTGCTTACAGCTAAAGCATATGCCAAAATGGGGTTAAAAGAGAGTGATTTAGAAGAAATCGGGAACCCAGTTCACACTTTGGATGGCACAAAAATACCATTAGTTAGGATTGCAAGGCTACCTGTCATAGTAGGATCCACCCCAGAATGTGTGACTATAATGGCCAATTTTGAGGTGGTAAGATTACCACTAATTTATAACATCGTGATGGGAAGACCTCTCCTCTATGATCTAGATGCTTCAACCAACATCAGACAATTAAAGATGACCATTCCTAAGCTAGATGGGGGGAGGGGGGGGGGGGGGGGGAAGTATGTGTCTATGGGACACAAGACCGAGGTGAGCCAGAATGAAAGAAGTAGAAAAAGGCATCCACCTTGCATTATTAGAAGAAGTCGCTTTAGTTGAACCACCCTATGGAATTCCATAACAGAGGACCGAACCAGTAGAGAAACTACAAAAAATCTTAGTAGGAGGAGAGAGATCAGAAAAGTGCTTAATTATCAACTCCTCTCTAAAGAACGAACAGAAAGATCAGGCTCACCAATTCCCAACATATCATTTATCTAGTTTCGCATGGTCTTTAGACAAAATAAAAGGGGTAAGTCTAGGCGTCATCACTCATTATCTCAATGTCGATCCCTCATATAGACCGATAAAACAGAAGAAAAGATACTTCGGTCCAGAAAGACAAGCTGTGATAGACGAAAAGGTTGACAAGTTAATGAAAGATGGGTTCATCAGGGTAGTGCAATATCTAGACTGGCTCTTTAACGTAGTGCTAGTAAAAAAGTCAAATGGAACCTATAGAATGTGTGTAGATTTCACAAATCTAAATAAAGTTTGTCCCAAGGATTCTTTCCCTCTACCAATGATTGATAAATTGGTGGATTCAACAGCAGGGTATGAATACCTATCTTCATTGGATGCAAAACAAAGGTATCATCAAATTAGAATGAGTCCAGCTGATGAAGAGAAGAATTCTTTCATAACTGAGAAATGAACTTATTGTTATATCTCTATGCCTTTTGGTTTAAAAAAATACAGGAGCAACATATCAAATACTGGTAAATAAAATGTTTAAAAACTAGTTAGGGAAAAACTTAGAGGCATATATAGATGACATGATAGTCAAAAGTAGAAACTTCGAAGAACAGCTCAGGGACTTGAATGAGGTAATTGGGGTCATGAATGAGTATGGCATGAAACTAAATCCAGAGAAATACACCTTTTTCATACAAGGAGGCAAATTTCTAGGATATATGGTGAGTGAAAAAGGAATCAAACCTAACCCAGACAATGTCAAAGCAATATTAGATATGGCAGCGCCTCGCAATATAAAGGAAGTTCAGAAGCTAAAACGGCGAATCATTGCTTTAAGTTTGATCTTGTCCAAATCAGCTGAAAAATATCTTCCCTTCTTCAAGAAATTGCGAAAGGCAACTACTTTTGAGTGGATTGAAGACTGCCAACATACTTTTCAAAAGCTAAAAACATTTCTCAGCTCCAAACAAGTGCTAAGCCGACCCTTACCAAGAGAAGAAGTGCTTATCTATTTATCCGCTTTGGAGCAAGCTGTAAGTTTAGTTCTGGTCAAGGAAGAAGGATTAGTACAAAGACCAATATACTACTTCAGCAGAGTTTTACATGAAGCCAAACTGAATTACTCACCTATAGAAAAGATAGCATATGTCTTGGTTTTATTGACCAGAAAATTCAAGGTTTATTTGCAAGCACACCAGGGCATAGTGGTAACTGACCAACCCCTACAAAAAACACTTCATAAGCCAGAGACTTCAGGGCATATGTTTTGTTGGTCGGTTGAATTAGGTTAGCATGGGTTACAATACCGAGCAAGATCAGCCATTAAAGCACAAGTACTTGTAGATTTTATATATGAATTTTCCTTTGACACCGAAGTCATAGAAACTGAAGCAAAGGCAGTTACAAGAGAACTCGACCCAAAGGAACAAAATTGTAAAGGTGAGCTAAACTGGGAGCTATTTGTTGATGGGGCCAGTAGTAGAGAAGGGAGTGGTATCGAAATAGTCCTGAAAAATGAACAAGGATTCATAATAGATTATGCTTTGAAACTTGGATTCGAGGCAACCAATAATATTGCAGAATATGAGGCAATAATTCAAGGGCTAATGTTCGTAGATTACCTTCGTCTGACATCACTTAAAGTTCACAGTGATTCTCAGCTCGTCGTTGGATAGACAAAGAAGGAGTTTGAAGCCAAGGAACCCACCATGATCAAATATCTACAAAAAACAAGAGAGATAATCTAGAAGATGGTCGACAGGGGGGTCAAGCTGCAGTTTTATAAAATCCCAAGAAACAAGAATAATAGGGCAGATGGCCTCTCCAAACTTACAGTAACATACCCAATTAAACTACCACAAAATATCTTTATGGGGACTTTGGGACATCAGAGCATTCAAGAAGGGGAAGAAGTAATGGAGATAAATGAAGAACCAACATGGTTGGATCCAATTAAAACTTACTTAGAGAAAGGAGAACTGCCACAAGATTCTAAAGAGGCCAAAAAAGTAAAACACCGAAGTGCTCACTTCTCCTCCCTTCACCATGACATACTTTACAAGCGGGCGTACTCACTCCCATGGCTAAGGTACCTAAAACCAATCGAAGTAGAATATGTCTTAAGGGAGATACATGAGGGATGTTGTGGAATGCACATCGGTGGAAAAATGCTAGCCGCAAAAGCAGTTTAACAAAGGTACTTTTGGCCTTGAATAAAGGAAGAAGCTATTGCCTTTGTCAAAAAATGCCCCTCCTACCAGAAATTTGAGTGAGGAAGACATGTCCCTGCAACAGAAAATATGCCAATTACTACCTCATAGCCTTTTGCAAAATGGGGTATAGATATAGTGGGACCTTTCCCAATAACCTCGGGACAAAGAAAATTTCTTCTCTTAGCAGTCGAATATTTCACCAAATGAGTGGAAGCAGAACCACTCGCAACAATAACAACTGAAAAAGTGATTAACTTCTTATGGAAAAACATTGTCTGCAGGTTTGGAGTACCATATCAGCTCATCAGCGACAACGGAAAGCAGTTCAACAATACTAAAATAAGGACCTTCTATTTAGGACTTAATATAAAACAACACTTCTCTTCAGTAGCCCATCCCCAGTCGAATGGACAGACCGAAGTGGCCAATCGAACAATCCTCCAGGGATTAAAAAGAAGGCTATATTCATATAGGCAAAGTTGGGTAGATGAGCTTCATCATGTTCTATGCGCATACTGAACTACTCTAAGATAGACCACAGGAGAGACTCTTTTTAGTCTAACATATGGTAGCGAGGCCATTATTCCAGTCGACGTCAGTCTGCTCAGTGGAAGGATCCATTTCACTAATTGTGAGGAAAATAATGAAGCGAGAAGACTGGACCTAGATATCTTAGAAGAGCTTCGAGAAAAGGATAGTATCAGGATGGATGCCTATAAACAGAGAGTTGTAGCTATTTTAATCAGAAAGTGAAAGCTCAAGGATTTAGAGAATGAGAGTTAGTCATGAGGAATTTGGAAGCTACAGGCAAAAGAGAAGGAACATGCAAGCTAGCACCTAAATGGGAAGGGCCCTTCAAAGTTAGAAAAGTGATAGGACCAGCTATTTATAAACTTGTAACAATGCAAGATGTCAAAGTTCCACATACTAGGAATATTCAACATCTCAAGAAGTCCTATGAATAAAATTATTTCTTCCTTCAAAATTAAAATTCCCTAAATACTAAAAATCAAAGATAAAAGCACCCAAAGGCAACTCTCTGTTGAGAGAGTGAAAGACCTAGGAAAGGCTAGGTGAAAGTGCGATGAAACTCTTTATTGAGAGAGTAAAAGACCTAGTAAAGGTTAGGTGAAAGACTGCGAGGCAGAAAGACCTAGGAAAAGCTAGGCAAAAGTCCGCGAGGCAATTCTCTGTTGAGAGATTGAAAGACCTAGGAAAGGCTAGGCGAAAGACTGCAAGGCTGAAAGACCTAGGAAAGGCTAGGTGAAAGTCTATGAGGCAACTCTCTGTTGAGAGAGTGAAAGAATTAGGAAAAGCTAGGTGAAAGTCAGCGAGGCAACTCTCTGTTGAGACAGTGAAAGACCTAGGAAAGGCTAGGCGAAAGTCCGCGAGGCAACTCTCTATTGAGTGAGTGAAAGACCTAGTAAAGGCTAGGTGAAAGACCGCGAGGCAGAAAGACCTAGAAAAAGCTAGGCGAAAGTCCGTGAGGCAACTCTCTGTTGAGAGAGTGAAAGACCTAGGAAAGGCTAAGCGAAAGACCGCGAGGCAGAAAGACCTAGGAAAGGCTAGGTGTGAATCCTTAATTTTGCACCCTTAAAATGCTGCTGTAACTTGACACCCGCTAAATTTCGTGCGCTACGCAGAGCCTATACGACTGTCCCGCTAGCCGGTTAGTGGGCAAGGGTCAAGGGGGCAGTGTCCCCTCGAAAAAATAGATTTTTATGCATAATATTACAAGGAGACTGACACTTTCCAACTATGATTAGACTTTTTGTACCAGACAGCACTTTCTCAAAGCTGACCAGATTTTTTCCAAAACTGACTGCCAAAATGTCCGATAATTAATTTCGGATTCACTGCCACTGACCGGTAATTTTTCAGACTTCAGAATATCCTAGAAATTGACCTGGAACCCCTGAAAACTGATCCGAAAAGTCCCAAAAACCTAATCGAAACTCAAAACTCGAGACGGCTCACGGACGTCTGCGAGACATACTCGTACGTCCTCGGCGGTCTGCGCGCGTCCGCTAGAAGAGTCGTGACCTCCGCCCGTCATCTGGCGCGTCCACACTGACGCGCCTGACGCGCGTTAGTTGTAGACGCGTCAGTACGGGGCTGACGTGTCAGTCCCGTAATGACACGTTCGCTAGGCCGTCTGGCTCATCTGCCAAACTTTTCAGCAGACGCCGCTAGGTCGTCTCGCGGACGCGCGTGAGCACCACGCGCGTCTGCTTCTGATTCTCGCAGTCGATCACCTTTTTACGAATTTTTGATTTTACCCCTGTCCCAGCTTACTTTTTGAGCCCCTTTTGGTCTTTTCACTCCACCAAATTTTCCTATAAATACCCCATCTCTTTTCATTTCAAGACACACATTAAGCATTTGTTGATTTGCTATCTACTTGCTCCCTCTCTCTCTCTCTCTAACTAGTTTTTCCCACTCAATTAGTTAATTAATTAAAAATTAATTTTAATTAATTAATTAATTAATTTTTCAATTAGTTTTAATCTCAATTAGTTCTCACCCAACTTGATTAATTAATCCTTTTAATTAATCATTTTAATTAATTAAATTAGGTAATTAAGAAACTCAATCTCTTTTTTCAAAAAAATCAACCTCGCTTTACAAAACGAAACTTTGCTCCGGCAAAACCACTCTCCCACCACATAAACCCACGAAGAAGGTATAATCTCTTACCCTCACTCAAACTCCAAACCAAACCAAACCAATCAAATCTGACCGATTTTTAAGCCCCCTTCCACCTCATAGTGGAATGAACTACGTTGGTTTTGATCCCCATTTAATGGGGTACGTAGGCATGCTTGGAATTTAACTCTAAGCCTCAAATCCAAATCCCAATCAATCCCCTCCCCCTTTTATTTTTCATGTAAATGTCAATTTATACTTTCCTTGTAAATTTCAATAAAAGCAATTAATTATTTAATTATTTTGGAGTAAAGAAGCGATTTTGTGATTTTCCTAGTACCCATAAGGGCTAGAGAAAATACTCTCCTTTACTTATGGATGTTTAAATACTTGCTCTTTATTTTCCTCATACATCTCATAATTATGTCATGCTCATGCATTATAAATTGTCACTAATACTTGTCATCTATGAAATTAATTTTCAAAAGTCAAATTAAATTTAAGAGCCAAATTGAGATTATTTTAAAACCAAAAATCTAGTCCCGAGCTCAACCTGGTTCGAGGACTAGTGACTTTATCATTGGGTAAATTAATCGAAAATTAATAAATTGGAGTCAAATTGGGTTTTTCCTTAATTTTTCCATTTAAATAAATTAGGGTGGTGACTCCCGAATCCTTTTCAAAAATCAAATTAATTTTTCGAGGCGATAGCCACTTCCAATCGTGAGCACCGAAACCTGTACCTTAACCTTCCTTAAAAATTGCTTAGCCTTTCCTTAAGGCATT
>CATKHJ010040819.1:0-70062 GCA_949750685.1 Vernicia montana | reverse complement strand
ATATAATTTTTTTTTGAAATGTATATATATATATATATATATATATATACATTTCAAAAAAAAATTATATATATCATAATTCAAAAAATTTTAAGATAACGTTATTCTCAGAACGAAAATAGTTAGTGTCAGAGTAAAATTTGTTAGAAACTTTTCCATTGACAAAATTATTCTCATATTTAATATATTAAAATTACCTTATATATTTTTAAAATATTTATCAATAACTAGTAATTGATTATTTCCTTTTTAAGATATTACTTTTCATATATATTTTTTAAAATGAGAAATATTAATGTGCAAAAAATAATATTAAATAAAATAAGAAATTTATAATTTTTGAAAAAATATAAATTATGAAAATTTAAAAATAAAAATAAGTTATATTTAAAGTAAAATTAAATTTATTATATTAAAAATTTCATAATATTTTATATGCATATTACAGTTAATATTTGCTAATAAAATAAAAGTATGATTTTATATTTTCTCATAATGTTTTGTAAAAATAGTTAAATACATAGTTATTTAAATAATTACAATATTAAATATTTTTTTTTCAGAACTATAAAAAAATATGTAGTCCAAAAAAAATAGACATTTTAAATATTTTTTAATAAAATAAGTAAAATAAATATAGAAAAAATAAGATAGTATTTTTTTTAAGAAAAAAAATGTGAAAATTTGAAATTCTCAATTTGATATGTTATTTAGTACTTAATTTTAATTTTTAAAATTTATATAGAAAAATTGATATATATGGAAAGTAATATATTAAAAAGGAAATAATTTATTATTAATTATTAATAATTATTTCAAATATATATAAAGTAATTTTAGCATATTAAGTACAATAATAAATTAAAAATTTTAATCAATAGGCTTGTTTACAGTTATTATTTTCCCTTGTAATCTTAAACAAGCCTATGGCTTTTAGTATAATCTTAAAAGGAAAATATTATTTTCCCTTGTAAATTTTATGGGGTGAAGGATAATAATTTATATATACACTAAAAGCCAACATATCTATGGGCTGCTCTTTAGATGTCATTATGAAACCAAGAAAATTTGTCTATGATTAAATAGCAGGCAATTTTGAATTATGAAACCAAGAAAAATGGTCCTTTGAAGGTTCCTCCTACTCCCCAACCATATAGGCAAAATCATTAAGTCTAAAATTTATTTGTTATGGATTTGATATAAAGACCTTTATATAGTACTTTTCTTCTTATTATTATTTTTTTATAATATTGATACGGATTAACAACTTAATTCTTTGTAATGAAGTGAGAATTTTTTTTTAAAAGTCAAATTTTTTTTTATAACATAATAGTATATATAATCAAGTTAATTTTTATATA
Organism: Vernicia montana; assembly: GCA_949750685.1. Classification (NCBI taxonomy): domain Eukaryota; kingdom Viridiplantae; phylum Streptophyta; class Magnoliopsida; order Malpighiales; family Euphorbiaceae; genus Vernicia; species Vernicia montana. The sequence goes on along the minus strand of CATKHJ010040819.1, from coordinate 68,701 downwards.
TTTTAAAAAAAATCACTTAAAATAAGAGAATTAAATATACAATATAATTAATTGAGGTTTCGAACTTAAGTTATGTGTATGTATCTATTTTAAAATTTTTTAAAGAGAATTTTACTATTCTTGTGGTCTCATTTGGCTAGTATTCGAATTAGTTAAATTTCGAAATAATTTTGAATATCAAATCTTTAAAGAAAAAAAATAATAATATAATTAAACTTTAATAATTTTACACTAAAAAAAATTAACATTTTAGAGATTAAGGAGGCCATACGACTCTTCTTCGTCCCTTCCTCCATCATTGATGGTACCATTCAACTGAATGCTCATGGGTTACGTAGAACTCTTCGGTCTACTGACAAACTCACATGCATATTCGTATATCTCATATGTATTGTGAAGACGAAAGATGCTGCAAGATAAGACACCAAAACATGTGGGAATATTCTTAGCATATATACACTTTCAAACATATCTATACATATATATCCCATATTCATTGTTTAATTAATTTTTTTCCTTAGCTAGAGAAAAACTAATTTGGGTTCTAATTATATAAAAATTAGTTCAATTACAAACTCTAAGAATTTATTTAATTGACAAGAGAATTTACTTTTCTCTTTATAGATAATCAAATTATAAAAGAAAATTTATTCTTTTTCGGTTGGCTTGTAACCTATCGCTAAAAAATTAAAAAGTTAAACATTAACAATATTTAAAAAAAAAAAAAACTAAAATCTAAAACTTTTCATTTATCACACTTTTAAAGGAATTGAAAAGACTAATCAAATCATATTTAATCGAAAACATTATTTTGGCTTTATATTTTAATTGATAATATGCCAAAACCATGTTAAATAATGAAATCAATGGACCAACGTCCTTATATGCTTACGCTTCCTTATATTTGTGATTATAGCTGGATTCTCATAATGTCTTTTAGTCACTTTATTTAAACAAAGGTAATAATTGTGAAAAAAGAAAAAATAAGTAATAAAAATTATTTATTAATTAGTAGCCGACACTTGACCTTTCCAAATTATTAATTGTCTTGATTAAATTAAATGTAATATTATAGTATTTATAGTAAGCAATATTAGTCCATGACCAGTTGTAAATGTTTGGCATCATGGCTTTAGATGATTAAAGTGACTTGTACATATTGTAATTAAATATATCCACTATAAAGTGAGGAAACCTTTATTCTAATTATTTGCATAATTAATTAGAAAAAAAAAAAGATACATGCCAGATTGTAATGTAAAAGCTCTACTGATTAAGTGGTCCAGGAAGTAATTAAACTTAAATTAACTTGATGGGTTGGGTGTTACAGTAATAATAATAATAATAATAATAATAATAATAAATAAAAACTTGATGGGTAGTGTGAGTTTGTTTTTAACAATTAATAAAGTATATTATAGTATGGTTAAATTTAACGATTAATAAAGGTAGGTTGTGCTACCCTACATTTTGGCCAATATCTTGCTCTTTAGCACGTCTCAAGTTCAAGGGATAAATTTCTTGCCTATATTAAATGTATAGATTTATCTCATATATTAAATTAATGAGTGATGAGATATTTTAGTCAATATAACTCTTTTATTTATTTTTTGTCCAATGAAAAAACACCGATATTTTTTTTTACTTCATGTATTTTTATCTTATTAAATTGATATATATACTTTGTGTAGGCAAGATTTAACCTGATAAAATATCTAATAAGATGGTTTTCTTACTTAAAAAATAAAAGGTCTAAAAAATATTATGGGAAAAAAAAAAGGTTTTGATGCTTGTAACTATGCTTTAATAAAATATACTTTATCTTTGCTAAGATATGGTATCCAATAACGTTTATGGGGTGGATTTTTTTTTAGTAGGTTGGAAATTCTTGAAAGAAAATATTGCTGGTAGAATGTTTTTCTTTTTGAGATGTTAGAGTTTGAATTAGTATTTTTTTAACCTTCTGATAGGATATAGATCTTGGATGTTGAAATGGGTTGAACTTTTTACGTGGATTGCATGTGAACCTTATCAAGACAGATAACGAACATGAGAGGGCCAAATTTTTTGCTTGGTAAAGGCTCTCTGATGTTTAAGTTAGCAATAATTCTTTTTTTCTAGCTATGAAGAAGAACTGGACTTCCTATTAACCAATATATTTTCAGTGATAGAAAGGGATAAGAATATGAAGAATCAACTACCTTTTTTACAAAGTGTCTCTTGCTTTTTATACTCAGATCATGTAGTAACTAGTCGGGGAAGGAACACGCACATCCCCAAACTCATGATGAATGGTCTAACCTTTTTGAGTTGGTGGACGACTTCTATTGTCAGAGATATAGGCACTCAAGTATTGGTTCTGATGCAAAGCTAGGTAGACACTGCTCTTCTTGTCAAAAGTCATCTATTGAGACGGCCTTCATTAAATGTTGAATGACATGTACTATAATAATGACTCATGTGACTCCTTGCTCATTGATGAGGAGGACTGGAGGGCAAAGGAAACACCTCGTTGGTCGAGGAGGCGTTCTACTGAGCTATTGACTTTTTAGGGGAGCCTTTCTATCTCGAGCTTAAGTGAGAGTCTCTTAAGAGATTGGGCTTTAATCAAGTCATGCCCAGTTAGGAATGTGATCAGTTTTATTCCTTATCACCTTCCATCGGCATTATAAGTTAAGTACTCGTATTATTAGACTACTAATTAAATGAGAAAAATATTTATTTGAGAATTAAAAAAAAATGTTAAATTTGAATATAAGCATCTATAATTCTATACTTTTCAAGTGTATCAGAATATATATATTGGAAACTTATGTTTATTTTGATTGCGCATAAAAAATTAAAAAAAAAAAAAAAAAGATTTTGCTGAGGCATCCTATACTCTTGGATGAACCTAATGAAAGGAGATTTTATGATCAACTTGAGATTCTTATCCATAGATTTTTTACTTTTGTCGTCAGTAATTTCTTCTATGAATTTTTTAATAGTCTTTCTTATCTCCTTAGCGTTTTGCTGGCTAGTAGCTTCTTGACCACTTCGGTCCTTATGACGAGAAGATGATTCAGACAAAGATTCCTCATACCTTCTACCCCTCTTCCTGGACCATCGATCTCCTTTCCTTCCATCTTTTTGGTTGTTTCTATCTACGTCAACCTTGTTGCTCTTACGAGGTCGTCGACTTTCCCTGCTTCGATCCATATTGTCAGCCTGATCACTTCGTCCATGGCTAGGATTGTACACTTTCCTAGGTGAAGGGATTTCTTCTTCGTTGTCAGGCCCAAGCTTGATTACTTCTGACATTATTCTTCTTCTGCTTCTCTCAGCTATGCGATCTTTTTTGCATCCCCCTGGTGACCTGGAGGCGCTTACAGAAGAGTTTTTGAGCCATCTGGACAAGCAGCGGGTCAAGCAGAATAAATAATGGCCCGGGGTAGCTATGAATTTGGGCCTTTGGCGATGACCGACGTCATTTTTTAGCCAAATTTTATCGTTTAGGCCCCTAAACAAGCCATTTTTCTATTTATGGTAATTTAATAATTTGCTTGTAATTTTTGGTAGGAAATTCAGATTTAGACGTCTTCTGTGGCGTTTTCTTTATTTGAATCTTTATTTTATTCTGATGTAATATTGCGAATCTGTCATTTTTGGTAGTTTCCATATTTAGGGTTTCGGGGTCCTTATTTAAACATCTGTCTTTAGGGCATAAAATAAATTTCAGAAATCTTAAAATCCTAAATTGGCTTTGCCTTTTTGCTTACACTCTGTCACCTGGTGTTGAGTCGAAGTCTAGCCTTCGGTTAAGTTATCCTCTGGGTAGTACTTTGGTGATTGCCTGGGTATCTAGTGCTGGGGTAGTTCGCAGAGTTTGAAGGGCAATGAATAGTAATTGTAATGTAGATACAGCTTCGGGGGTTAGGGTAACTGGCTCGTTATTGTTCGAGACTGGGACTATAGTGTTTAACTGTTGTAATATTAATGCTATATCGACAAGTTGAGTTTGTCCAGGAAGGGTAACATGAGTTTCAATGTGTCTTTCAACTTTTGGATGAGTCTGAGAGGCTATGGGATCTCTAAGGGGAACTTCTCGGTTATGATTGTCTCATGATTGAGCCATATCTTTTGGGTAGAGTTTTTGTAGGTCACGGGTTTAATCTTGAGATATGAGAAAACACCAATGTGACGATTCTTTCAAAAAAAGGATTTTGATTATGAGAAAAGATTGATTAATCTTTCCCATAGATGGTGCCAATTTGATTGAGTTAATTCTGATAAAATAAGAATAGTCCAATATTCTCTTTGTTGGATTTGTGTTAATGTGACCTGTAAGAAGAAACATGGGTCATGTGGGCTAGGCTTGGCACCTAACAAAGTCACTCTAATAATCAAGTCAGTGAACAGACTCAATTCAGGTGACCTGGAACAAGGGAAATCCTTGCTTTTGGTATGAAAGTATTTATTTGGGAGATAATGGAAGTGATAGTTTTTTAGACTTTCGTTCCTCGTACCTGTGAAGATTGATCTTTGGGGTATTTATAGGTTGTGATTCCTTGTGTGGATCGAACACGAATTTCTAGAACGAGTCAAATTTAAATGGTTGTTTGCGTATTGGCTTTGGACAGCGAGCGAGCTGGTCATCTAAGCCTTTCGATTCTGGGCTTTAGGCAGATTTGGCAACTAGGTCTAGTTCATTACTACTCAGTTCAGTTCGGTATATTTTATCCCTCATCATTAGGCATTGTTTGTTTTGAAAGATTTAAGTGATGAATTTCGCAAAATTCATAAATTGTAGCTCAGTCTTTTGTTTGATTTGAAAAATTGAGCTACATTCTATGGATTTTGTTAAAATCTATCATACTCCAAAACTTTCAAAAATGAAAAATTTGAAAACCCACATGGGATGTGAGTTTTTTATTCCATGGATTTTAATCAAATTCATGAATTTAAAATTCATCATGTCAAATGAGACTTTAGTTATATTTTGATTAATATTAGGCATGGTAGAAAAAAAAAATAAGTCTAGTTACTAATAAATCATTCATATTGTTATTAAAGTGGTAATAATTTATTCAATGTTTATCTTATTATACATGAAGTGAGGAATACAGAATTTAATGGAAATATAATTTTTCCCCTTTTTTTTATAAGATGATCTCTTTTTTCTTTTAAAATACTTTTTGAAATATTCTTGTATTTTATATTTTAAAATTAACAATAAATGAATGGGAAAAATCATCATGTTAAAATTAAAAAAAAAAAAAAAACTATTTCCTAAAAAAAAATTGTTAATTAATTTGGAATTTAATCTAAATTATAAATTATGATACTTATTTTAAAAATCAACTTCATTAGTCTCTAATTTTTTATTACATTAATTATTTTTTTTTATTAAATTTCTGTTAGCTAAGGATTAAAGTATGTAATGAAACTATTAAATAATTAACTCAATAACATGTTGAAAAACTTATTAATTCAATTTTTAAAATGGAGATATAATTTATAAATTAAGTTAAACCTTAAAAACTAAATAATAAGAAAAATATATATACAAATAAAAATACATGCTGCAAATTTGATTGAAAATTGAAATTACACGCACTGACGGTAGGGGATGGTAACGGGTTGGATTTGAGGCAGATTTTATAAAATTCAAACCTGACTCACTTAAAAAATAAAATACTCGTTCCGCCTCGCTTCGGATCGAGTCGAATATATCAGTTTATATTTTTTTTATTTTTATTTTTTCTCTTCAAAATTTTTTTTAGTGTTATATATATATATATATATATATATATATATATATATATATATTCACATAGTCATACAATATAGTTTAAATTTCGTATAAAAAATATATTACAAATGAAAAAAAATATAAATTAAATATATATATAATATTTTTTAAAAATAAATAATATATATAATACTCCTTCCGATTCTCAATAACTGTCTTTTTAGAAAAGTAATTTTTTTTCAATATAATTATCATTTTATGAGTTCAATGCAGCATTTATTAGCTTTTTTTTAATTTTACCCTCATTTCAATTCCAATATTTCATATGTTTTTTTTTTATTTGGTGAGAGAAAATAAGGGTATATTTGTCTATATTAATTAAAATAAAAGATATTTAATAGTTTTCTTAATATGTGTACATCCTTCTAAAACGACAGTTATTATAAAACGGATGGAGTATATATAATCGAGTCGGGTTATACTACTATCTCAATTCGATTGGAGTGTAAATTAAAAAATATGCACACTTTATTTACTAAACGATTCATTAGAATCGAAACGGATTGGGTATCCGATGTAATGGATAGAATTATCATACATAATAGGCCGTACTAAGAGACAAGAGGAACAAAAAGTACGAAGAAAATTGCTGGGAGTTTGTGAAATTATTAATCACACAAAAACAAACACAATTAAAAAAAAAAAAAATAATGACACGTTTATGTCAGAATTGTTGAGATGATGATTAGATTAGATTAAATTAAATTAAATTAATTGTTGACTCCACAACGGAAATTTTTTTCAAAATACAGTATTTATATGTGAAGATCCAGATAAAAAACATGTCATGTGAAATTTCAAAGTATAGAAAGAAATGAAATAGAAAAATGCAATTTGCGATGAAAAGATATAGAAACTGTAAAAAAATATACCTAAACGAGTTAGAATGTCTATCTTCCCATTGCAAATTGCATTTTTAAAGGCCAAGTTGTGAGCGTGCCATTTATTCAAAAGGGAAAGGTAAAGAACAATAATATAATATTATTATGTATATGATAAATTTATTAAAATAATAATAATAATAATAATAATAATAATAATAATATAACTCAAGTATTTCCACAGATTGGAGTTCAATTGCAAATTTCCGATGCAATTAAAACAATAATCACTTATTTTAAGTACTGCCAAAAAATATTCCATAACCAGCCTGAAAATAATGTATCAATTAATAATTAAAAAAATTGAGAATTATAATAAACTTAATTAGAGAATGAAATTAAAACAATAGTCACTCTAAATTATGAGATGAAAGTGTTAATTAGTTTAATTGGTACATTTTAAAGTAATTTCAATGAAAATAGAATTAAAATTTTGAGTTTTTTTCTTTATGGGTGGGATGGAAAATTTAAGAGTAATAAAATGGTATTTTAATCTTTTTCATAAATATTTAACGATAAAAATAGACGGAATGACTAAATAGTAAATAAAATTAAAATACGGAGATAAAATAATTAATTTTTCAAAATAAATAGATTTTAGTGTGAATTTGATCAAAATTGACAAACTAAATAATATTTTTTTAGATAAATTATTATTTAGTCTCAAAATTTTGATATAATTAACTAACTCATCCCTATTTTTTGAGAAACTAACTAATTAATCTTTCAATTTTAGTTGCGTCATATTATTTAGTCATTCCATATAATTTTTTTTTTTTTTTTTTTTTTTTTAATGGAATACAAGACAGGCCCTTTCATGTGGCCATGTGGGCAATGGACTTCAAATATATATTAATTGAAATTAAAATGGAAGTATTAGGACTCTAAAAAAAAATGGAAGCATAAAAATAAACAAAAATGCAATCCAAAGACCAAACCATGTTTTCACTCGCTTTTTTTTAATTATTTTTTTTCATCTTTAATTGGAGTTAGACTTACAATTTTATATATTTCATCCATCTCAAAAGGTTGTCTTTTTTTTTTTTTTTTTTTTTTTCTCACACAGTTTAAGAAAATATCATTTATTACTTACCAACTCATAAATTTTATTATTTTTTTTTACTTATACCATTACTTATACTCATTTATTATTATTATTTTTTATTAATTTTAAAAATAAACAAGTACTGCACTTTTCAATTAATAAGAATAAAATTGACAAATACCTATATCTATTTTTAGAGTGAGCAAACATTTTGAAAAGAAATAATGGACAATCTTTTTAGAACGAAAAAAATATTAATTATTAAATAGCTGTTGTACACGTCTTCATACTTTTTCATTAATTTATCATATCACCTGAAGTGAAACTGTAATATTAATTTTATATAAAATTTATATATTTTTAAAAGACCAAATTAAGGTATAAATATGTTTCTCTCTTTTGAGCTGATGCTCAAGTGAGCTCTTAATATTTTTTTTTATCTCATTAGACCCTTAACCTTTCTAAAATAACACATGTAAAATACTCTCTCTATATTTCATTAAATAGACGTTAAAAAAGTCTAATATAGCAGGTGAATCTTATTACTTGTATTTTATATTGATATAAAAAAATAATTTTTTAAAAATTAAAAGTAATTAGATATAATAAACTAATCAAAATAAATGAAATTTTTAACATTTATATAATTTTCTTATGTAATTTTAATAAATTAGTAACTAATCGTAATGAGTATATAATTTTTTTTTACAATTATGTATAAAAAATAAATCAAAATAATTAAATTACATGAAATAAAATAATAAAAGAATATTTTATATAAGAATACATTTTTTTTATAAATTATATTTTAATGTATAAGTATTAAGGAGTCATTTTATATTAAATTAAATTTGTAATATTTTAATTAATTATTTTATTTTATTAACTTTGAATTTCACAAATATTAAAATTTCTCTAAATAGCTTAAAAAATATTTATAAAAAAATAAAAATTAATATGTAGATGCATATATATTAATTTTTTTTATTTTTAACATCACTTGATAAAAATTTTAAATTATAAATGGAGGATTTTGTATGTATCATTTTAGAAACGCTAAGGATTTAATGAGATAAAAAAAAAATTATTAAGAGCTCATTTAAATATCAGTCCAAAAGAAAAAATCTTATTTGTACCTTTAACTTTTTAAAAAGAGATTATCATAAATAAAATAATTTTAAATCAATTGAAAAAATCGAAATTGACATAAATATATATATATATATTTTATGAATCTATTGAGCTAGAATTGATATAAATAATTGAGACAAGTAACTTTTTTTTCATCATTAAAATAGTCCCATGTCATTGAACCTAAGCTCATTGGTGGCTTCCATCCTCTTTATAAACCCATCGATTCCTCTCCATCCATAGTGCAAACACAGAAACACTCACACTATCAAATCTCTTTTTCTTTACTTTCCTTTCTTGCTACAAAAACCCTTCCCATAAAAATAAAAAATGACGCAAGATAAGGAGAGCTTGACTGGTATGCAAGAAACCAGCAAGAACATTTCCATCTCCAAGAAACACAAGAAACTATTTTTATCTCTCTTTGCTTCCTTACTTGTAGTTGCCACAATAATTGCCATTGTCACTGGCATAAATTCCCACAAAAACAATCACAATAATTCTTCAACATCTCATACAATACTCAAATCCTCTTGTAGTAACACAAGATACCCTGATTTGTGCTTCTCAGCTATAGCCTCTGTTCCTGGAGCTACCAATAACTTGGCTAGCCAAAAAGATGTTATTGAATTTTCCATAAATCTTACTACCACAGCTGTTCAACACAATTTTTTCACTGTAGAAAAGCTGATAGCCACAAAGAATCTCACAAAGAGAGAAAAAACTGCTCTCCATGATTGTTTGGAGACAATAGATGAGACTCTTGATGAGCTACACGAAGCTTTAGAAGATCTTAAAGAATATCCCACCAAAAAATCTTTATCCCAACATGCTGATGATTTGAAAACCTTAATGAGTGCTGCAATGACAAATCAAGAAACATGTTTAGATGGATTTTCTCATGATGGCGCTGATAAAGAAGTTAGAAAAGCTTTATTAGCTGGTCAAGTTCATGTTGGGAAAATGTGTAGTAATGAATTGGCAATGATCAAGAATATGACAGATACTGATATTGCCAATGAGCTTAGATCAGCTTCCACTACAAATAGGAAGCTAAAGGAAGAGAAAGAGAAAGATCAAGAAAGTGCGTGGCCTGAGTGGTTGTCAGCCGGTGACAGACGGTTGTTACAGTCTTCATCAGTGACTCCAGATGTGGTGGTGGCAGCTGATGGAAGTGGGAAGTATAAGAAAATACAAGAGGCTGTGAATGCTGCTCCTTCAAAAAGCAGTAAGAGGTACATTATTAAAATAAAAGCAGGTGTTTACAGGGAAAATGTGGAAGTGCCAAAGGGTAAGACTAATATTATGTTTTTGGGAGATGGAAGAAAAACTACAATCATTACAGGAAGTAGGAATGTTGTGGATGGTAGCACAACCTTCCATTCTGCTACTGTTGGTAAGTCCATCAATTCTATATCTTCCCCCTTTTATTATCTCTTTGAATAAATTATTTTAACTCGATAGTGCTAATAAAATCCTTTTAAAAATGATAAGATTATAAGTTGAGACCTCAATCATAATTTATTTTAAAAAAAAAACTTTTTTTATTTATTTACTTTAGTCAATAAATTATTTTGGGTCCATTTGCGAACCCTATAATTAGGGTAGTTTTAGTTAGGAATAGTTTAATTTAGCATATAGTTTCATTTAATCTTGAATTATTATAGTGATATATAAAAAATTATGGAAAAGTCTTAATTACACTTTGTCTATGTAGCAGATTTAATGTGAAAATTATATATTATTAGTGTTTTGCATCGGGCAAAACAATAGAACATATTCGTAATAAAATTTTAAAATACTAATATGTGATTGATTTAATATATAAAAATATAGTTATAAAAAAAATTTCAGGAATTATTAAGATACGTTATAATTAGTTGAGATATATGGGCTCCATTAGTTAGGGGATATGGTTTTTTTTAATAGGGGTATGCTATTGTTTTTAGTTGGTAGGGCATACGAATTCCTAATTTTGTATGAGTGAGTGTTTTAAAGAATAACTGGCTGCTAACCAAAAACTTCAACTGCTGCTCCTGCTCTGTTTTACATAACACACATCATCAATGAAACAAATGCCAGCTAAAAAGCAAACAGCTAGCTATAAGTTTGTCCTCAACTGATGATACATGCGCGGATATATAAAATTATGAGACTGAAAATATAAAATTTTAGTTGTTTCCTGAAATATTGCCATTGATTAATGGAGTATAGTCGCATATAGATACTAGGAAATCCACGATTTCTGGTCCCATGAACCATTGCATATTGAACAAATGTCAAAATTCAAATGCATATGCAATTTATAATTTATAATAAATACAAAGATTCACATGGTTTGCTTAACAAAAGTCAATTGTAATCTCAAATACATATTTTAGAAGAACACGTAAAGAAATTAAGTTAGTCCCATCAAATAATTGTATTATTTTCTGTTACTCTTGTCTTTTACTATATGATTACAACACCTGTATATATAACGCTTTTGATTAAAGTTGAAATTCGAAATCTTATCATTTTAAAAATCATTCTGTACAAAATTTAATTTGAAAATTCAGTATTCAGTAAGCAGAAAATTCAAAAGCCAATTTTTACCAGTATAGTGTCATTTTCTGTGTCCTTATATTCTACCTAATTTGTGGTTTACAACCAAAACAAAGTTAAAGAGTGTCTCTTTCTTTCAGTGACTAGTTGATGGCTTACGTAGTGCTTTTTTCTGGCCATTGTATGAGTTGGATATATTCTAGTAGGATCCTTCCTTGATGCTTCTTTGTTTCTTTATCCCATTTTTCCTACATTATTGTTTAAGGATAAGCATTTCAATCTTGTATCATAAGTTGTCTTCTGTCTTTTTGCTTAATAAGGTATCCATTAGCTAGAAGGTTAACCTCAAGAGTTATTACAAAAATCGGATCTTTCAGCCAAACTACTTAATAATAACCATTAGATTTGTTCTTGAGCCGGACAGAAACCACAATTAATGAAAAAATTACAGGTCAAACGGGTCGGAACTATGAAATTTTTAACATTTTTCAAACCAGGCGCGGATCCGTGAATAGGTATAATAATCATTAATTAAATAATCACATTAAGAGAAAGCACATGGAGGCCTAATTCAATTATGTACAATTTAACAATGAATATTTATAGTTGAGTTATTGTTTAACATAAAATTTCCATGTGATTGATTGCAGCTGCTGTGGGCCAAGGATTTCTAGCCAGGGACATAACCTTCGAAAACACTGCTGGTCCTTCTAAGCACCAAGCTGTAGCACTAAGAGTTGGTTCAGACTTATCAGCATTCTACCAATGTGACATGATAGCCTACCAAGACACCCTCTATGTCCACTCCAATCGCCAATTTTACATAAATTGCTTTGTTTCAGGCACAGTTGATTTCATTTTTGGCAATGGAGCTGTTGTTCTCCAAGACTGTGATATCCATGCTCGTAAACCCAATTCAGGCCAGAAAAACATGGTCACAGCCCAAGGCAGAGCAGACCCAAATCAGAACACAGGAATTGTAATTCAAAAAAGTAGAATTGGGGCAACTTCTGATTTAAAAAATGTTCAAAGCAGTTTCCCAACTTATCTTGGCAGGCCCTGGAAAGAGTATTCAAGAACTGTTATAATGCAAACATCTATTACTGATGTGATTCACCCTGCTGGATGGCATGAATGGAATGGAAATTTTGCCCTTGATACGTTGGTTTATAGAGAGCATCAAAACTCTGGTGCTGGTGCTGGAACTTCTAAGAGGGTTAATTGGAAAGGATTTAAGGTAATTACTAGTGCAAGTGAAGCTCAAGCTTTTACTCCTGGCAATTTTATTGGTGGTAGCAGTTGGTTGCGTGGCACTACTTTCCCATTTTCTCTTGGTCTGTAATGTTTTCTGGGGTAATCTTATTTATTAGCTAGTGTTTGATATTAATTCGAGTGTCTTTTGCGGCCATATATCTTTATGTTTTGTTGATAAATAAATAAAAGCATGGCGATGATTTCTGAATTATTGTTTTTCAATTGTACACTTTAACAAGTCAAGTATAGTAAGAATAAATTTTGTCTACATCAGATATGAAAATAACACATACGTATAAATATGAATGTATAATTATTCTACTGATCTTGAAGTTGTCAAGAATTGTATGAAAGTGATTACAAAAATAAATATTTATTTTATGCATATATTCGATAATTGGACTATTAATTAACCCAAATAGTGAGCAAGTTGGTTCTAGAAATTCTCAAATTAAAGTGCTTTGAGAATTTTCTAAGGTGATGTGATCCGGTGGGGTGTGGAAGCGGAAGTGGAAGTGTCGGCCTTTTGATTTAGACACACCTCAATCTGAAAGCGAAAGGTTCTCAAATTTACAAAAAGTATAATGGACGATTGCAAGGGGCCCAGTCTCTCAAGCATAATGTTTTCTTTTTCTTTTTCTTTTTTTCTTTTCGAGAAAAGAGGAAATATGTAAATAATTTACCAAATTTAATATTTTGATATTTTCATTGTGATTTTGTAATTATTTTTTATTCTATTGGATTTAATGAATCTGTCAAAATAAAATATTTCATTTTAATTTTAATTTTAAATTAAAAATAAAGATTATAAATAACTATTAGTATATTTTTTTAATAATCACTTTAAATTAAAATAAAAATCATTAAATGTTCCTTCAAACCATTATGGAATAGTATATAAGTAGCCACATTTTTTTGAATTGTAGGATTTGTTATGATTCACATTCCCAAACCTTTTCTTTTTCTAGAAATTGAACACTAGTTATTTGAATTTTGAAGCCAATTGTAAATATACTAAGCAATAAATAGAAAATTATAAATTTCAAGTCTCCAGTCTCCATGTCAAGTGCTTCCAAAAAAAAAAAAAAAAAAAAAAAAGTCTCCATGTCAAGTGTTGACACCTTGATTAGTGGAGCTCAGTTTTAAGTTTCAATCTTGTCTTGTTTATAGAATGGGGTTTGTACACAAATATTAAAAATAAAAAATAAAAAATATTTTTATATATATATTTTTTTTTCTTTCAAAAATTCACTTATTAAATTTTCAATTTTAAAAATATTTTATTTTTAAAGATATATTATAAGTATGTTAAAAGTATATTATAAGAAAATCAAATATATATTATAAGTATATAAAAAAAAATGTATTTTTGAAAATCTGAAAAAATAAAAAGACATTTTAAAAAAAATAAAAAAAATATATTTAGTATAATTTCCTCTTATATAATTGATTCGATTCGATTCTTTTCTTTGACCAAGCCAAGTTTAGCTAGTACGCCCATTGTCTTACAAGCCCAAAATTCAGCCTAGTGGGCTGGCATACGATGATATTCAAGGTAAGCATTCAAGTAATTTTGGAAAATCAATAATCAAAATCTTACTCTCCCTTGAAAAATTCAATTTTATTTTACTAATTTTTAATTTTTTAAATAATAAAATTCAAATAAATTAAATACTTACGTATGAATTTTTCCAAACAATACCTTAATTTATATATTATGTTCTATTTATCGAGTTTCTTGATGTTTATTTTTTATTTTCTACCTTTAAATATTATTGTTCTATTGATTCAAATTAATTAGATGTGAGCATAGATCATTATGCGAGTGAAATTGAGCAAAATCAAAATTAAAATCAAATCAAACCAAACCAAAATTTGAAAAATCCAAACAAATATAAAATTATCAAAAATATATAATTTTGATAGTTATATTATTTTAATTTTTAAAATTTTACCTATAAAAATCAAATTAAATCAAAATATATGAAAAATTAAAACTAAATCGAATATTGAAAATATTAAAAAGTATTATTTATATTGATTTTTTTCGATTTAAATGGAATAATTCAATAACTTAGTTTTAAACCAAATAATATTCTTCTCCAACTATTAAGGATTAATAATCTAATAATTTACCCTCTCAAAAAAAAAAAAAATCTAATAATTTATTGGTTATCAAAAAAAATAATATAATAATTTATTTTGAGTAGCGATATTGTCAAAACTCAATTTGTTAGGGTCAGAGCAATTTAATTTTTTTACTTTTGCATTGATAATATTAGCCTTTTATTTATTTTAACTAAAACTTCTTTTTTTATAATTTTAAAACTTTCTCATTAACTACAATTAATTTATTTCTTTATTTATATATTAGTTTCTATGTATACTATATATGTATAATTCATATAAAAAATAAAACTATTAACAAGAAAATTGAAAAAAATAAAACTTTTAATTGCCTAAAGAAATATATATCATAAAAAAAATAGTCAATAAAAAAAGAAATTATGTTATTCATAACTTGTTTTGAGAATAATTATTCATAAATTTTTAAATCTAAAAAAATTAACAATCAAAATTTAGTTTACTTTTATATAAAATACTAAAGAAAAAACAAAAATAAGTAAGAAAAAAAAATGTCCAAGATTTTATAACATAAGAAAAAAATGACTATAAAGTGTCGATAATATTTTTTTTGCCACCCTAAGAAATTATCTAAATATTATAATGTTATTTCCATTTATTTTCACATGATACTTATTAATTATTTATACTATTACTTAATTTGAAAAAAAAAAAAGTATGCTAGCATTTTTTTTAAATAATTTTCTTCTGTTTTGTAGCTAAAAACAACCATACAACTCTTATAGATAAAAAAAAAAAACAAAAATATCACAAAAATAATTTTTTATTGCCATTAAATTTTTATAAGAATTTTTATTTCACTTTTAAAATAATATCATATAGAAATTAAATATATATAACATAGAAACTAATATTTTAAAGGAATAAGAAAATAATCAATGATAATAAGTAATGAAAAAGATATATACAATTATATGATAACTAATTTACATAAAATGAAATAAATTAATTATAGTATATAAGAAATATTTGACATTGTATAAAGAAATTTTAATTAAAGTAAATGAAAGATTATTTTTGTCAATATAAAAGTTTAAAAATTAAATTGTTTTGACTAGTCATAGTCACGGTTCATGAACAGACGTTTCAGGTTCAAGAGGGAGTGGAATCGGGACTTGAACCATGGCCTACGGTTCAGCCCTGATTTTTGAACCGGACAAAACTTTCGGTTCCGGTTCCATTCATGTTTTGGGTCAAAATATTTTTTTTAATAATTAAATTAAATTATATGTGAAAAATTATAATACAAATTAAATTAAGTGTAATTTTATGTTAGTAATGTATTAAAAATAAATTATACAATTTATTACATCAAATAAATAATGAAATAATTAAATTTTATAATAAAATAGATATACAATTTGAATAAAAAATTACACTCCTATTACATATGTAAAAAAAAATTCATTCAACTAATATTATAATTACATGACAAAAAAAATTAAGAACTTATATAAATTTTTTTAATAACTTACATAAATAAAAGTATAATAACTTGAAAAAAAAAATAAAAATAACAATAATTTAAAAAACCGTGTCACCTGCAAGGTTATAACAATTTTGAAAATCAAGTTGGTTTCAGTTTGATTCGTGATTGATTTTGATTTCAGGTTAATTTTTAATTTGATCGATTTCAGTTCGATTCCAATTTAAACCAGACCAATGGTCATTCCTAGATTTGACTCTAACAAATTTAACTCTATCAATATCAACCTTTATTTTAATTTGAATTAATGAGGGAAAGAATCATCATGGAAATGAAATAAAGAAAAAAAAAGTTTGAAAGAAAAAGAAACAATGACGCAATTATCGGCAACACGTAGTTAGATCTCAGCACTCATCACATGTCATAGGAAGCCCATAAGAAACAGTCCAGGTGAAAAGAATCCAACTGATGATATCTCTGCCCAAAACACAGTATAATAATCCTTTCTAAATTATAATTTATTCTTAAATCTTTATCATCATTTATATTAATATCATAGTGTGAAGCAAACCTAACATTACATTTGACCTCAAAATAAATATTATAATACATGTAGTTGCAATTTTCAAACATTCTATTATTACCAACTCAGATTTAAACTTTTAATTTATTTCTAAGTTAAATTATATATTATTATTAAATGCTTTTAAAAATTTATTTGACTGGTGGTAATCATGAATCAACCTTTAGCGTTTATCGTTTAGAAATCTCAATGTTATTTTGAAATAATTAATAAATATTATTATTAAAATAACATTTTGAAATTCAGTAATTAATTATTTAAATTAGTGATCTACCTATGAATTTAAATTTGAAAATTATTAACATTTTAGTTATTTGACTGTAATTTTTTTTCATAAATTAAAGTTTGAAACTTTACTACGAATTACTCTACGACTAACCACAAAAGAAAAAAATTTTAAGTGAATATATTTCATCATATTATATTATGAACTATTCAATCATGATATTTCATATTAAATAATAATTACTCTCATAAGATAAATATGAGAATTAACTACCTGAATTATAGGGTGTGTATTGTAATTAATACGACGACATGTCAAATCATCATTAGTAATTTATAAATTCACATAAAAATTTCTCTCACAAATAGTATATAATGAATGAATTAATAAATTGTGTATGAATCATATATATTCAAGCAAATTACATACTCTCTTCGTTTTATAATAATAGTCGTTTTAGGAAAAAAAAATTTGTTTCAAATTAGTTATCGTTTTAAGGATTTAATGCAGTATTTATTAGATTTTTTCCAACTTTACTCTCATTTCCAACTTCAATATCTCATATGGTTTCTCTTATTTAATGAGAGAAAAATAAGAATATATTTGTTCATCTCGATTAAAATTAAAATTATTTAATAGTTTTCTTAATATGTGTGCATCATTATAAAACGATTATTATTGTGAAACGGATGGAGTAATATTGATGGGAAAGTATTGACGTCAAATAAATTGGACATTAACTTAAAGCCAATAGGGTTTAATTAGTATGAATGAAAAGCATTACTATTATTTATTTAGACTTTCAAATTTTCAATTGATGGCTTGGGTAAAGCATTTGATTAAATTGTAGAAAAACTAGCATAATGTAGTTTGTTCATGGAAAAATTCAAGCCGAGCTATACAACTAAAACTCTTTCTCGTGAATTGGGTGCCAAAAATTAAACAACAAATTAAAGTATGAAACGTGACAATTAACCACTTTCTATATGTACTAATGACAACTACTTTCTATCTGTACTAGTAACTTCCATATTACTAAATTTTGGGGTTTGACCTAATCTATTGAACTTCCCTGTTTATGTTTCCTGAGGGGACATTAGCTAGACATCAATTTCATCAATTTATTTTTGTCACCTAAAATTAGGAGTGTGTAAAACCGAATTGAAATCGAAAAATTAAACTGAATTGATTGGTTTGATTCAATTTGATTTTTAAAAAAATTGAATTCAGTTCGGTTTGATTTTTATAAAAAAAAAAAAAAAATTTAATTTGAACTGAACTGACCGAAATTTTAATATATATTTATATTTTTAATATATTTATGTAAATATTATATATATATATACAATATATTATATTATATATAATAATTTTAATATATATATAATATATTTTTAATAATTTATATATAAAATATATATTTAGTTTATTATAACAAAAAAAAAAGTCAAACATAAAAACCGAACCAAATCAAACTTTTTCAGTTCGGTTTGGTTTTCACTAAAACTTTGGTTCGGTTTATAAAAAATTTAATTTCTATTACTTTGGTTATTTTGATTCGGTTCGGTTTTGAACCCAACCAACCGAATGCTCACCCCTACCTAAAATGATGAAATGGAACCCAAATAAATTTAAATGATTATTTTTTATTCTAAAAAAAAAAAATCAATTATGTTTCTTTAAATCTCAGCCAGACCCAATAAATTAGAATCCAACTCTTATAGTTTATTTGGTATGAAATAACTTTTATAGATATTCAAAATATTTAATTAAAATTGACAGAGAAATTTTAAATTAATAAGAGTACAAATTAAAATCACTACAAATTCAAAATAACATTGTCATTGTATTAATAATTTAGTAGTCAATTGTATAGTACTACAATGCAAAAGATAATAGATTATAATTTAACATTTAGCAATTTCTACACCTCTAAATTAACATGAAGTATTTATACAACCTAACAATATATGAATTTCAGTAATTTTTTTTAATATATCGAATAATAAGTTTATATGTAACACGAAATTTACTTATAAATCACACAAATTTCATATTTATTTATTCAAATATATGTTAGGTTAATATATTTAAAGTAAGAGGATGAAATGAAAGCTATAGTACAATAATTTAATTTTGAATTCCTTGAGGATCAATTTATAGGGTTGTTTGTATTGATTGAGAAGGTCTATAGAGCAAGGACCCATCTCTTAACACACCAAAACAAAAAAAATCTTATAATTAATCTAATTAATAATAAATAATTAAATGATGAAAATGACATTTATCTATATATGATTATAAGGAGTTAGGGTGACAATATCAAACACGACAGATAACACAATATGAATTCAATATGAAATTAGCGGGTTTTGATTATGAGTTATCGTTTTCATGTCAATATGATTATAACAAGAAAATAATCATATAGTGTCGTAAATTGACTCGTTAATCCAAAAAATGACACGCTTAACCTATTAATATTCACGCGTCATGTTGTGTTAACACATTTAACATAATATATTTATGACTTATAAAATATGTATATATAAATATTGCATTTAATCTTATTTATAAATTTATATCTAATTAATTTAGTAAATTTTATAATTTTTGAATATTAAAATAAAAAATAATTAATTTTAAATTTTAAATATGTTATTTATATTATAGCGTGTTACCCATTAATTAAATGAATCGTGTTCGTATTAAAATTTTTAACATGATAAATTAATTGTGTCATGATATTGATATTTATTGTATGATGAGTGTAGATGAACACCACATACAAATTCCCACCACTAATTATAAGATAATTGTCTCTATATATAAAATCCAGCCCAGTGACAGAAGCAGTTTCCATTATATAAAGAATTGGTCAATTTTGGCTTTATAAATGTGTGCCAATTGCCAAATTGCTAATGGAAGAGTTGACATGTGGAAATTTGTTGGTTTTGTCATTTGTTTTGTGTTAACCGCGTCAAGGATATGCACATTCTTAGGTTATTTAGTTTTGCTTCTTAATATTGCACAATTTTCTATTATACATTACTCCAGCTATACATCTCGATTTGCCAGACTCATACTACTCGGAATCGTGTTCTATTTTCTAACATGCAATCCAAGTTTTGATAAATTATTTTTATTAGATTTTCAATATTATTAAATTGAAATTATTAATAAAATTAATTTTAAATACCCAACATATGAATGTTCCTTTGAAGAAATTTAATTTCGTTAAATAATTATGTTGATTAGAATAAATAAATTCTAAATTATCATATGTAGGTCTCAACTCATTATTTTTTTTTGCTTCTTAAAATTCACTACAACATCAAAATCGTTCCACTAGGAAATTCTAGTAAAATCATATTTATGAAGTTGCTTTGGTTTTGTATGATCAGATGTAAAGGTCATTTATTGGTGTAAGTAGAATTTGAATTATGAAATAAGAAAAAGTTGTTTTCCTTGTATTATTAATCTCTAAACTATTGTTTTAAAAATTGCATCGATAATCGAATCGATCAGATTATCAGTTTATAATTTAATCGATTGAATTGGTTGAACTAGTGATCCGATCGGTTGGATAAAATCTCTTCATTTTTTTTAATTTTTTTTTTGTCAGATTCCTATTAATAGAGATCCGACTAATTAAAATGATCAAAAACCGATCAAATGGTGGTTTAACTGAAAATTTTGATTTTTCTAGTTAATCGAATCGAACTAATTAGCAGTTCCCAATTGAACCGATCAGTCCCATTCGATTTTTAAAACAGTGCTCTAAACTCTAATTAAAGAAAATTAAATTATAGAGGTATAATTACATTTAAGTTAAATAATGTGAAGTCATGGAAAAAGAATTTGGGTTTCATATAAATTATTTGTTTTCCATGAATATTAAAAGCAAATGTAATCTCAACCGGCCATGTAAATAAAATTACAAACAAGTTTTAGTATCCTTATCCTATGTAGAAGAAAAAAATGAAAAATGTAGGGATAAATTTGCCATTTTAACTCTACTACTATAATCATCATTTTATCTTAATTTATTAGCAAATTAATGAAATGAAACCAAATATGTATAATTAAAAGACAGTGATGATGTTTACTTGTTGATTGATTTTATTAATCTTAACAAGGAAGCATCAAAGAAAGAAAAAGAATCTTCCTTAAAAAAAAAAAAAAAATGTGGATATGACTTATTTCAAACATTAGACATTACTCCCTTTGTTACTTAATATATGATGTTTTGAAGGTTTAATTGTAGAGAAATTATTAGATAGGACGGTATCGTACTCTTATTATTCGCATTCATGTGTGATTAGAGTGAAGACACGTCCATGTGAGTTCACCTTTATGTGAGTAGGAAGAATATGATATCGTCTTACCTAATAATTTCTCTTAATTGTATTTCATATTATTTGACGTTTTCCTTTTCTCAATATATATTAATTTTTTTTCTTCAAATTATATCCTTATTTATTAAAGTAATAATTAAAGTAATACTCTTTGAGTATTTGAAATTTAAGAGTAATACAATTTATTTAATTATGTAGTAATGATTATTTAACACATCTTTAATTTTTATAAAAAATCTTAAACGACATTTGTTTAGGAACGAAATGAATATAATTTTAATGAATTTAAAATTTTATAATTTTAGTGTTGATTTTAACGTCATTAAATTAAAATTTTATTAGTATTTCAAAATTGCAAAGTATCTCTAAGTTTATAATTAATGATATTTAAATCATTTTTATGGTCATGAGATATCAAAATTTGAACTCTATTTTAAAAAAAAAAAAAAAAAAAAAAAAAAAAAGGGGCAAGATTCTATATAAAATGACACCCACACCACACGGCCAAATTCTCATTCAGACAAAGTTCACAAAAACACAGACATTAAACCCTTCCCTTCCCAGGGAGACCCTAATAAAATATTGAGCCCAACAAAAGCCTCTAGCTCTTCATCAAAGCAACATTTTCTCTCTCTCTTTTTTTTTTTTTATTTATCAAATATGGATTCAATCAACTCCTTCAAGGGCTATGGTAAGGTAGATGCCATCGAAGAACAAGCATTCCGGCGAAAGACACGTAAGCGTCTGATCATTCTAATCGTTTCATCAATCGTTCTTGTGGCTGTCATCATTGGTGCTGTTGTAGGAACTGTATTACACAAGAGAAACAGTGGATCTTCTCCTAACTCGGTCGTTCCAACTGAGTTAACTCCGGGTGCTTCACTCAAATCTATTTGCAGTGTAACTCAGTATCCTACTTCTTGTTTATCTAGCATCTCTGCTCTTGAAACAGCTAACACCACTGACCCAGAAGTGCTTTTTAAGCTTTCTTTACATGTAGCCATGAATGAGCTTTCCAAGATTAAAGACTACCCTTCTAAGCTTATTCAAAATACTACTGATCCTAATCTTAAGGCTGCTTTGAGTGTTTGTGAATCGGTGTTTGATGATGCTGTAGATCGGCTCAATGACTCAATTTCTTCCATGACGGTTGGGGAAGGTGAAAAGATTTTAACTTCTTCTAAAATTAATGACATGAAAACTTGGCTCAGTACTACAATTACTGACCAAGAAACATGTTTAGATGCTTTGCAAGACTTGAACACTACAAAGAGTTTCAACAGTACAATTCTTGAAGATGTAAGGACAACAATGGAGAATTCAACTGAGTTTGCAAGTAATAGTTTAGCAATTGTTGCAAAAATTTTGGGTTTGTTGTCAGATAACATTCCAATTCACAGAAGATTACTGGGTTTTGAAATACCTAAATCAGGATTTCCGGATTGGGTTAAATTGGGAGATAGGAGGCTACTTCAAGAATCGAAGCCTACCCCAAATGTGACAATAGCTAAGGACGGCAGTGGCCAGTACACCACCATCGGAGAGGCGGTGGCGGCAATTCCAAAGAAGAGTGAATCAAGATTCATCATTTATGTGAAGGAAGGAACTTATGTGGAAAATATTCTTTTGGATAAGCACAAGTGGAATGTGATGATTTATGGAGATGGTCAGGGCAAGACTATTATTTCTGGCAGCAAGAATTTTGTGGATGGGACTCCCACCTTCTCTACTGCCACTTTTGGTAAGTTATTGATCTCTTTTTCCATGTACAAGTTTAAACATCTAACATCTATGCATTCTTGAATTGAAATTATGTTTTCTCTTTATAGTCTTGAATTGAATTTATTACTTACAATTTTCACAAATTATACAAGTTATAGAATTGCAATGATTGGAGGATTTAGATATTGATGATAGGTTGTTGCCTCAAATTAATTTGTGAAAATTTGAAGCTAATTCATGTGCCATGTGAATCCTTCTGCTAAGCAAGGTAGCAATCACTGCCAAAAAAAAACACAGAAGCAAGATAGCAATGGGCCGTAGATTGCTTATTTTCTAAGTTGTAATGACTAGATTAAGGAAGGCACATGGACTATGAGTCTCCCATGCAGAGCCTGATCTTTGTGGGGATATGGATGGTCATGCCCCCAAAATTTGAAAATTTTAATAAATATTACATATATTTAATTTTTTTTTTAAAATTAATTATATTTTCAATATTTGGCCTCTCAAAATTGAAAATATTTATTGTAGTACAATGAGATGGTAGCTCGGTCGCTCTCCCATGTGAAATTGATGTATTGTTCTTACCTAAAAATCTGTTAGTCCCCATAAATATTACTCTGAATATTATTAAATCTGATTGGATGTTGGTGCCCACCATGTGCTTGACTGTTTGCTAAATTACAAATGTGCTTTATGGTGGCCCTAATTACTGCCATAATCCTAGTTGAGGCCTGCAAAGTGATTTAAAGAGGCATTTTCTGGAATTTGTCTTAGCGTGTTAGAAGGGCCTTAATTTCCTCCATTGTCCTGGTCTATCATAGATGTCAAAATACACAGTTGATCTGATAAGCTTTTCTGATTTTGGTGGGTGGTAACTCATTGAATAAAAAAATACTCTTCTTTGATAAAAAGTCATAACATTCAATTGAAATCTATCCTTATAGAGGGGTCTTAGGGTGAAAGGGTATTTTCAACAAAATAGCTGATAGTTTAATCTTGGGAACTTTTAATGCTATTTTGATTCTCAGTTTGAGAAAGACTTGTGAGTTGTTAGGTTTGATGTATTTGGGTTCATGAACATGGGTTTTAAATTTTATGTTAATATGAATCATTGGCAAAATTGAAAGAACTAAATGCAATAACTTTCTAATTAAAAATGGCACCACTTGCATTTTAGTGGATTAGGGAATCAAAGTCTACTGGTGTTACAGAAACTAAACTGACAGCTGCACATGATATGTTTGTAGTTTTGGGTATGTGGTTTTGATGGCCCGCAACAGTTGCACTAGAACATGCTTCTCCTACTGTGTTTTGTGTTTTAGCCCAAAACAGGGCCTCCCACCAATAGCAAACATTGAATTGCAATTTGATTTCTTTCGTTTCCTCTCTCCTCTAGGATTTTGTTAATGTTAGGTTATGTTCACATTGTTCTGTTTAGTGGAAGAGCAGTAGATTTGTGTGTGTGCACGCATTTTTACATTAAATGATTGCTAAATATATGATTATGTGATTATCAGCTGTGGCGGGCAAGGGCTTTATGGCGAGAGATATAAAGTTCATTAACACAGCAGGGGCAGCAAAGCACCAAGCAGTGGCCTTCAGGTCTGGCTCAGACATGTCTGTTTATTACCAATGTGCATTTGATGCATTTCAGGATACACTCTATGCTCACTCTAATCGACAATTCTACCGTGAGTGTGACATTACTGGCACCATTGACTTCATTTTTGGCAACGCCGCAGTCGTTTTCCAGAATTGCAACATCCAGCCCAGGCAACCCCTATCAAACCAATTCAACACCATCACAGCTCAAGGCAAGAAAGACCCTAACCAAAACACAGGCATTTCAATTCAGAATTGCAAATTTTCTGTCTTCAATGTTACAGCATCTACATATCTTGGTAGGCCCTGGAAAAATTTTTCAACTACTGTTATTATGCAGTCTGATATTGGGTCATTCTTGAAACCTGAGGGCTGGATGTCATGGGTCAGCGGTGTTGACCCGCCCAGTACAATATTTTATGGAGAGTACATGAACACTGGGCCTGGGGCTAGTGTGGAGAAAAGGGTTAAATGGGCTGGTTATAGGCCCAGTCTAACAGAAACTGAAGCAGGGAAATTTACTGTAGGATCATTCATAGAAGGCGCTGCGTGGCTGCCAGCAACTACTGTGGCATTTGAATCCAACTTATGATATTTTTTTATTTTTTTTTAGTAAATTTGGCTCCGACTAAGTGCTCGAATTCGTGACTCTAAATTTGAAAATTTACAATATTTACTTACAATTGTCTATAAGAGAATGTTTTTTAAGTTTTTTTTTCTTTGTTTATAGACATTAGAAGATGAATTTGTTTCTAGTGTTCACATACATTTTCTTTATCCCTTTTTCTTTTATAAATAGTAAATGTGTTGCACTAATTATTCATTACCTTTTTTCTTCAATTTTTCAGAAGATTTTTTCGTCTTTTTTTTTTATTGAAAAAAAAAAAAAAAAAAAAAAGCCAACCATCACATATAGTGAAAATAACTAACAACAATTGTTTTCACATTTCATTTCTACCTAATATTCATAAAGTGATCTGCTCCTTTTTTTCTTTTTTTTTTTTTTTTTGAAAATACCAACATTTTATAAAAATTAATATTGACATTTCACAAGAAGTTTTTTTTTTTTTTTTTTTTTAATTTAATATTATTTATTTATTTATTTATAAATATGTACGCGTGATCATTCATCTTCTTAAATAAAATTTTTGAGTTTTAAGATTTTTATTTAAGGTCACTTAGATTAAACATTTGAACTCAAATCTAAATTGATATTTTTAATCTTAAATTTTTGTCAAAATCAAATTGATATTTCAGATTTAAATTTTTTGTAAAATCCCAATAATAGTTCATGCTTGTTTTAAGCTCTAATAAAATGCAACAGTAACTTTTAATTTAATTTAAATTTATATTAAACCGTAATTTCTAATTTAAATTATCGAATTATTGATAAATTATGTTAGGATCATTGTTTTTAAACTTAGAATGGCACGACCGGTTCAACAAAAAAAATTAAAAATTAATTTTCAAACTAGTTCGGTTTATCCTCTAAAATCAGATATGTCAATAATCGGAAAAAAATTAGTGAATTGGCCAGGGCTACAAACCAAAACTGGACCATAGATAAACGGTTCGATTCTAATTTTGAATCGGACTTAAATTAGTTTTTATTTTATTTTTATAAAAATTGCTCTTAAAACCTAAAGACTTTTGGCGATTTGAATCGAAATAGGACTGACAATTCATGTTCAAGGTTTTATGAAATATGAACCAGATTATAAATAGTTACGGATTGAAATCATACTGGAATCATAATCGATCCAATTTTAGTCAATTTGGATCCAGTTTCAAACCAATCAGTGACCAAGGCTACGGCCGGGTACTCGATGACTCGAACGACTCGATCCAAGTTTAACGAGTATTGAAAATATTTATTTTTCAATTAAAAAGTATAAAATAGTGTCATTTTATGTCAAAAAGCAAAAAATAGTATCATTTTGTACTAAAATCAACCAAAATCAACAAGTGACGTTTATTAGTATTCAATATATTATATTATTTTTAACATATAAATAATAAATATACAAAATTATTGAAAATTTTAATTTAAACATTATTCAACCTCTGAACTATAAGTTTCTGGTTTTACCGATTTAAAGGCTTGTGAGACTTGAAAACACAAGTTAAGATACACAAAGTGGAGATATGAATTTTTTTTTTGTACAATTCCCAAGAAATTACTCATGACCTCTGCACTGCACATTAATTAATTGGTTTTGGTTCTCTTCTGATAGATTAAAAAAATATGGCTTTTTCCTTCTGTGCAAATATATATATATATATATATATATGGCTTTTTCCTCTGGTCAAGAGTCAATTTGCAATTTGTTGATTTCTTAAAAAATTTTGCAATGTCTGTTTGACTAATGTAAGAACAAATTTGACTTTTCTTCTTAATAAAAAATTTGAGATATATAGTTTCTTATTTAATGTACCCCATAAATAATGAATAAATATTTCTAATCCCCTTACTATAATTTCTTTTTTCACAAGCTATGTATTAAGAAAAAGGTAATGAAAATTAGCAAGTATTTTTATGAGGTTAACCAAAGATTATTTTCATGATATCTTAGCAAGTATATACAATTCTAGTTAATTAATAAACAAAATTACTATTTAATTAGTGATAAAACTATTAACATAAAATATAAAACTATTTAGGAAGAAAATAAGTACAACCTTGCCTTTTTTTTTAAAAAAAATATTATTTATATCAAAATAAAATGAAATTAATTTGCATCACCACCAATTTTTTCTTAATTTAAAAAGAAAACTTCCCTTTTTATTCTAAAAGTTTATTTTTTCAAATAAGCTTATATGAATCAGTATCTACTCAATACTCATCACTCATAAAATAAAAATTTTACAAGAAAACCTACCACTGATATATTAATAATTCAGTTTAAACAAATTGAATTTAATAATAATAATTTATGTTTAAAGTTCTAAATGGATATTCTATGTGCTAAAGTATAACTAATTAAATCTAATTAATTAACCTAATTATAGTATTTAACTATTAATATTACCGTTTAGTTATTTTTTTTTATTTTTATTTTTTGGCCAAATTACCGTTTAGTTATTCAACTTTCAGAAGCAGAGCCCACATAATTTGAAGTTTATAAGAATCAAGAAACAGAGTCTGTGGGCACAAGCAACTTCCAAGAACAGAAACAGAGGGCCAAAAACAATAATTTTTTTTTTTTTTTTGGTTTAGTCTTCTCTTCAACAGGCTGTTTCGAGAAAAGCGCTAATCTTTCTTTAATTTCTCTTTGGTAAAAAAGGAAAAAGAAAAAAAACAAAGGACGTCAAAATCTTCTCTTTCTTGTGCAATCGACATCTGTGGTGGTACATATAAAGGATGCGGAGATTCGTGATTGATAGTGCTAAAAGTCTTCTCAACCGGTCCAATCAATATCAGCGTCAGCATCAAAATCAAGGCTGCTGGTTGCTGCGTCCTCTTTCCTCTTCTCATTCGCGTTTCTTGAATTCTAATTCTGCTATTGATTCTCCTCCTTCTACTTCTTCTTCTCCTTCATCCATGGCTCCTATCTCTCTTAATACCATTAATCCTAAGGTGCTTTAGCTTTTTTTTCTTCTTGTTTGTTGATTTTGATTGAGATTCACTGTTTGATTAGTTGTTGTTTGTTGAATTTGAGTGGATTTTGCATCTGGGTTTGCTTTTTTTTTTTTTTTTTTTGTTTATTTCTTTACCTTTTGTTCATGTTTATGCACTAGGATATAAAAAATTATATCTTGTATGCATTTTTTAAAAAAAATCCCTTTTGGGCTCTTGGTTTTTTTTCCCCTTTTTGATTTATCAATTCAATGGTTATGTGTTTTAATATGCTTTTCTTCTTCACTTTGCCTTTTGCTGATTGGGCGTTTATGCTTTAATTGAAGTCGACTAAGCAATGCACTTGAGCTCTTTGATATTTCGCATGTTTAGTTTTCAAGGAAATAGAGGCATTTGTTCTGATTCAGCTTAAAAATGTCTTTTTTTTTTTTTTTTTTTTTTTTTGATAAATAGCTTAGGACTATGTTATATTCGATAGAATGACATTTGGAATTCGCAAAAGCTCACTCTACTATATGCTTTTACGAAAAGGTAATTTTTTTTTAATTCCAATGCACCTGCTGAAACACCAAAATGTACTCGAAATTATATCTGTGACAAAAATTTAATCAGTATTCTTGTCAAATTATGACTTTTCTCCTTATTCTATAATTCAGTTTGCTTCTCAAAGAATGATTTGTTGGCAGCCTTCTCTTGTTCTGGTTTGTATTTCCATTTCTTAATTATCATTTGCTGTATTTTCAGGTTTTGGAGTGTGAATATGCTGTCCGTGGTGAGATTGTCACCCTTGCACAGGTTATGCATATAGCCAGTTGTTTTATGTACTCTTGCTTCAAACTTGTTTGAAGTTTGAATATCACTGATCTTTGTACACCATGTACCTGACAATGTGATCATGGAATATCTATATTTTTTACACAGAGGTTACAAGAAGAGTTAAAGTCGAACCCAGGTTCTCATCCATTTGATGAGGTATGTTTCTTTTTCAGAGTAGTTTGAACTATAGCTTAGTTGCTTATTTTGTTAATTATGCTTGATGTTTGTCAATTTAATTAGGTTAGAATTTTATTAAGCTGGCTTGATTTTATACTTCTTAATGAATAAGCATTCTCTTAAAAAATGAAGGAAACCAATATCTTAAATAGATGGACTTCTTAAAAAGCTAAAGAGGAGACTTTCTGCATACATGTTTCTTTTTTAAGTGGATGCTCTTTAAAGTACTTGTGGTGTTCTGATATTGATTTTTATTTTTTAATCATCATATAACAGATACTTTACTGCAATATTGGAAATCCTCAATCTCTTGGGCAGCTGCCAATCACATTTTTTAGAGAGGTTCTTGCATTATGTGACCATCCCACAATTCTGGACAAAAGTGAAACACAGGGTTTGTTCAGGTATTTATTTTTACGATTTTGGTCATTGAACTTCTCTATTCACTTTGTTTCGAATCACCTTGTTTCCAGACCAAATGTAGAAGACAGCATATTTTACCTTTTCTTGCTTTGTGAGAAAACATTTTGAGTAATAATGCCCTTGTTGCTTTGTTTGCTTTAATGATTAAAATATCACTCATCCTCAAATTCTGTAAATGAAAACTGAAAATCAATGAAGAGTTTTAGAGATTTCTTTCCAAATATATGAATTGATCTTTAGGCTTTTAGCCTCTCCTATGTCAAGATATATTTCATATTTTCTTTTGAAAAATGTAGATTTTGCTAGGAAATCCTTCCTCTTTGATTGAGCAGGCGAAAATAGAGAGAATATCATCCCTTGCTATTGTCATTTTTCTTGCAGAATCTGTAAATACAGTGGTCTTTCAGGCATCCTTTTCACAACACCTTAATAACTAACCTTATAACTTGTTACAGTGCTGATGCCATAGAGCGAGCTTGGCAGATTCTTGATCAAATTCCTGGAAGAGCCACTGGTGCTTACAGTCACAGCCAGGTTATAATGATAGCATCCACTTCCATGGACTTTAAAATGTGAATTAGAATACAATAGCTGTTGTGATAATAAAGACATTCTTATTTTTCTTCTCATTTCAGGGTATCAAGGGATTGCGTGATACAATTGCTGCTGGAATTGAAGCTCGTGATGGTTTTCCTGCTGATCCAAATGATATTTTCTTGACCGATGGTGCAAGTCCAGCGGTAACAGTCAATCCCACGTACTTGTCATTTGAAGTTTGAGCAACTTCTAGTATCATGGGCAATGTTTGTACATATATGATTTCATGTACATGCACCTGCGGACTGAGACAAACATGTATACATAAGAGCATGTATATAACTGATCACTTATGTTTATTACCAGGTCCATATGATGATGCAGTTACTGATAAGATCAGAAAAGGATGGTATACTTTGTCCCATTCCTCAGTACCCTTTGTACTCTGCTTCAATTGCTCTCCATGGTGGCAGTCTGGTATGTAAAAAAATACATTGGGTACAAACTTGATTCAAATTTGTTGCTTAGCTCTCATTATTTGACTGTTCTCTGGCTGTAACTAGCTGGCTGCTTCAACTGTTCTTGTAGGATAGAGTCAAAACTAACTTCACCTGATAGAATAGTAGGAAATTAAATGTCTGGAATGTTATTTTTCTTTACTTTGTAGTCTGAAGTAGAACTCTGTGATTCTGCAGGTTCCTTACTATCTTGATGAAGCAACTGGGTGGGGATTGGAAATTTCTGAGCTTAAGAAGCAACTGGAAGATGCAAAGTCTAAAGGTATTGCTGTCAGGGCCTTGGTTGTAATAAATCCAGGCAACCCAACAGGGCAGGTAAGCATAACTGACTTTTATGTATATCCGATGGATGTAATTGCTTACAAGATTTGTTAAATAGTTTGACTTTGTTGGCAGGTTCTTGCTGAGGACAACCAACGAGCAATTGTAGAGTTCTGCAAGCAAGAAGGTCTTGTTCTCCTGGCAGATGAAGTAGGTGACGCGAGTAGTTAGAATGAACCTTACCTTCTTGACGTCTCACCAAAATGAATCTAGCTTGAAGTATAATTTTATATGAACTCCATACAGGTTTATCAAGAAAATGTTTATGTTCCCGAGAAAAAGTTTCACTCATTTAAAAAAATATCTCGTTCTATGGGGTATGGCGAAGAGGATATATCTCTAGTATCTTTTCAGTCAGTCTCTAAAGGTAAGATGGTTGTATGAGTTTTATCAAGTTAATAAGAAAAACTTTTATAATTTTCTAGATAGGAGGATAAGGACCACGTTTATTGTTAATACTTATTATTTTAATATTTTCAGGGTACTATGGTGAGTGTGGAAAGAGAGGAGGATACATGGAGGTCACTGGGTTTAGTCCTGAAGTAAGGGAGCAAATATACAAAGTGGCATCAGTGAATCTTTGTTCCAATATTTCTGGTCAAATTCTTGCTAGTCTTGTTATGACTCCACCCAAGGTTATTTTCATGTGCTTTTATTTTTATTTTTATTTTTTTAAAATTTTAAATTTACCTTTTATTTTTTTGATTTTGAATTTCTGATTGAGGAGTGGACCAGTTTCAGTTGAGTAAGCTTGATTTAGCAAGTGTTATTAAGGAGACTGGAAAAGCCTGTCTTACTTGTTGGATTGATAAATGTATTCAGGTTGGAGATGAATCATATGAATCATATTCTGCTGAGAAAGAAGGAATTCTGTCATCCCTTGCAAGGCGTGCAAAGGTCGGTTCAATGAAATCAATTTATTTTACTTGTTAAGGTAGTGGAAAGATGAAAAGAAAACTCGAGGTTGTAGGGTTATAGTGTGGCTGCTGAATTCGGTGATTCAATGGAAATCTTGAAGTATTAGAATTATATATTGTATTCCTTGGATACATGCTGCATGATAGGGTGTATGCTGACATTTTTATATCGACAAACTTAACAATATAGACCTACATAGTAACCATGAATGATCTCCATTCTGTGTCATTTTCATATGATGATATTGATCCTTCTCTGTTGATTAATCCAGACACTAGAAGATGCATTCAACAATTTGGAGGGTGTAACATGCAACAAGGCTGAGGGAGCAATGTATCTCTTTCCTCGTATTGTTCTGCCTCAAAAGGCAATTAAAGCTGCAGAAGCTGCAAAAAAGGCCCCTGATGCATTCTATTGTCAGCTTCTCCTCAATGCCACTGGAGTTGTTGTCGTTCCTGGTTCTGGCTTTGGGCAGGTGAGTCTTATTTTTTCCTGCTAGTATAGTAGTTTAATGCAGATTTCTTTGGCATCCCCCTGTCCTCCCCCAAAATCAGGAAAAAAAAAAAAAGATTGAAATAGTCTTTATCTTTGAATGTCATCAAGTCTTTTACCAACCAATTGATGCTTCTCTTAAATTCTCTGAAAAATCAATAGTGAGATGGTTCTGTGATGCTAAGTAATTCTATGCATTTAGACTTTTTTTGGCTGATTCTTCTTCTGTGTTTGTGATGCTCTGTTAAAAGGTTCCGGGCACTTGGCACTTTAGGTGTACCATATTGCCTCAGGAGGATAAGATTCCAGCCATTGTCTCCCGCCTATCAGAGTTCCACAAAAGTTTCATGAATGAATTTCGTGACTGATGGACACCATCTCGCTCTTGGCATTTATGAAAATTGCACCAATAAAATGTAGATGAACATTGTAAAAACACATATGGGCATTGCTCATGTGCATTTTAATCTTTTTGCAGAAGAAAGTGAAATTTTGTGTTAGCTTTCCCATGGCTTTTGAGATTGATTTGCGCTGATACAGGTGCCCTGTTCTAGCTTCACTTTGCATGAACAGACTAAGCGAATATCAAAATATATCATTTTTTTTGGGAAAACAAAATATATGTATCATTGAAATTTCATGTACATACATGTATTTAATGATAAAATACATAAAAAAAACAATTTTTTAATAATTAAAACATATATAAAAATAAAATAAAATAATAATCATTTGGAAGAAGAAAAGATTATTCAGTTAGATGCGTGTAATTAGATAAGCATTTTATTCAAACAAATATAAAATCACACCACCCTAAAGCAATTCCTAATGGTCACCGGAATGAGATTTGCAAAATTACTCTAGCCACACCAACCCCATTGTCATTCCTATACCATTCAGGCTCTTCCTACAACACATTAATGTTTGCCATTTTTTATTAGGGAACCAATTGGAAGCAAACTCATTAGAAAGTTAAAAAGGAAAAATTGTGTTTGATTTTGACGAGAAGAAATCAAGTTACACAACTGAATTAAGTAGCACAGTTTTAGTACCATTCCATAAAAAGATTGAATGGGTCCCCAACTAATAAAAAGACAAGCAGTTCAAGCAACAATAGAGAATACAAATTATGTTGAGAAGGAAATTTCATGACACGGTTTTCTTCTTATAGGCGGCTAATGACAGTCTCCACCTCAGCAGGAGTATACAAATGATATGTTGGAGCCACCTTTGCGATGTCAACATTGTTCGGAGTCACCTGAAATCGAATATAGCACAATTTTAGTTGGCAATAATGAAACGTGAAAACAACATATAATAGTTTGTTCAACTAGTGATATTAAAGGAATAAAATTAAATAGTTTGAACAATAAACTAAATGCATAGATGTTGAGTTACAAAATATGATGGACAGTATCAGGCTTTTTACCTTTTCTTCCATGACTTGCTTCAGGATGGAAAGTGCAATGGTCTCAGCCTCTTGAAGAGTGATATCCTGAAGATATTAGCAAGCGACATCAGCAATCCACCAAAATCAAGTGTGATGCATAAGACTAAAAAAAAAATGCTTAATAATATGTTCAATCAGCACTGTTGGCAACCTATTATATTTAGCAAAGCTGACCACATACTGAAATGTCACATTCATGTGAAACTCCTCATGGAGCTACCAAGTCATGGAGTGTTGCAGGAACATAAGAGATTGACAGGGAAGTAGGGGGAGCAGAAGAGATGAAGAAAAGGCACATAAGTGTTAAAATAGCAATACCTTGTTATATTGCTCTTGCAAAGAGCTATCTGCACCTTCTGAACCTGAACCAATAGCCTTTGCATTGCACTGCCAAAATGTGCCAGATGGATCTGTGTAATACCTGTGCACATAAAACTTCATTTTTAATCCAAATAACCAGGAAAGAGGTACCACCATGTTTTAGTAATGGAATAGGAAAACGCAAGTATTAACAGGCAATAGCATGATTATTTCATTTCCACAGGGTCGATTCTACTAACTTTTACAGCTATAAGTATTAATTTGTACACATAATAGCAATGAGTTCTAAAATCCTTAAGCAAGGTTCATATGGGACATGATTATTGCAATTTCAGTGTTGATTCAACTTTTACCGGTACAAGGATTAACTTGTACATATAAGAGCAATGAGTACTAAAATCCTTATGCAGTGTTTGTGGAATGACTTCTCCATGCACACGCACACAGCATTACTAGATGATTTTAGCTAATCTAAGGGACTATTCACTATCCAAGCATTTATATTGCACTACACATTTATTTTTTAGAATTAAATTGACAATGTTTCATTAACATAGCTGTTTTTTTAGAGTTTTAAAATGTCCAAACTACCTTCATGTTTATAAACAATTAAAATGTCTTCTTTCCCTTTTATATTTATTGTTAACTACTCTATGCATGAAATCAAATAGGAGTCTATGCACAATCTTTTCTATGTACGCAACATTCCTAATTACACCAAATGAGGTTTTAAGGATAAGTGTGGATATAGATATTCAATTTCTTTCATGGTGAAGAACTTCATTCAGAGTACAGAAGCAATTTCAAAAGTGAAAAAGAGTTAGCAACACCATTAGACGGCATACATATCCAGTAATTTAAATGCTGAAAAGCATTCTAGAAACCTCTTTTCATAAATCTGACATTTATTCCAAGTTCAATCACTTCTCCATTTTGCTCTAATTCTTTGTGGAAGACTAAGGGACAAAAAAATCATTAATGATGCATGGAGAAGCAATCAAATTTAGAGACATTATATTTATACAACAAAAAACAGAAGTCTGTTAGATATATATGACCTACCTAATGTATAATCATTATATTTATACAGACATAGAAATACATTTATCAACAGTACATAAGCACATAATAGAACAAATTAATACTCACAGGCTAGGACCATTCTCATCATGACCAGCAATGAGAAGTGACACCCCAAATGGACGAGACTGCAGAGAAATAAGATCACATAAGCATATAACAGAAGTATAAAAAGTGATACATCCAGGATTTAACATGCCCACATGAAATGATTTCAACAAATTTTCACTTACACAGCAAAGAAGCGAGCAGAGAAACTTGCTTTTCTATTTTTCTAAACTTGTGTTGAAGCATATGGCATAATAAAAACATTTCAATACAAACTGCTTTTACATTTATCAGTCCAGCAATGGATCTGAAAGATGCATGCGTGCAACTGATATTTGACTTCAAGATGAGTCATTGACATCTTTGGTAGGAACAGGAAAAGAAAAATGAATAGGACAAAGGAAAATAAAGATTTTCACATTATCACTTCAGTGAAAGATTGACAGTAGTACAATACAATCAAAGGTTATAGAATGAAAGACAGTGATTGTAGCATTTCACAAAGAAATGAAACGAGTATAATAAAATGATCAAAGGGTAATTTTTTTTTTTCTCCAATAAGTAAAAGATAAACTGCTGTACCATGGATTCTTCATCGCCTTCACCAAATCGTAAAGCAAGATCACACAGTGCTTGTGTTGTTGACTCTACTGTCATAGGCTCACCATAAGAGAATCTATGGTTCTGAAGAATTAATTTAAGAAATCAGCAAAGGAGCTATTCTACCAAGAGTAAAAAATCATGGCAGCAGCTACTATGATAACAGTACCTGGGTTTCAACGCGTGCATGTTCGACAAGTGTTCGGGCGTCTGCAATTAATCCACTCATAGCACATCCAATATGCTCATCAATTTCCATAACTTTCTCCACACTACTGGGCTCCTGAAAGAGAATTGAAGAAAAAAAAAGTTACTCTGAAAAGTTGTAATCCTTCACAACTACAACATGTATCAACGTCCATGATTAAGTCCATAACTTCTTTGATAATTTGTTCAAAAAAGAAGTTTCTCCAGCAACCAAATAGATGGGACTATAACTTCATTATACCTTTCTGAGTACATGCTGCACATAGGGTCCAGTTATCTCATACTAGAAACATAAACAAATGGAATTGCACAGAACCACTACCATTACATACCAACTAAAAGAAACACTGGAATCACACTTCAAGTTGAGTAGATTATGGTTTTATCACATTATTGATGCACAAAGCATGCAATTTATGAAAAGACGGAAGGAGAAAGAGGCAAACCAGCAGTGGTGAAGTGATACGCTTCTCAACTGCAAGCACAACACCTTCTTTCGTCTTTAACCCAATTGCAGTAGAACCTAGCTGTAAACATTGGAAAAATATGACATTATTCATGATTTCTCTAACAGAAGAATAATCGATAATAACCCAGTTCGAATAATGCCCAACGAAACAATTTTAACCAAATAGAATTAATAAAGATTGAACATCTAATATTTTCCTGAGAGAGAAAATAAATGTCGAAAACTTTCTAGGGAAACAAACAGGGGTTTTACGGGAGGATTTAGATTACCTTGATGGCTTCAATAGCATATTCAACCTGAAACAATCTCCCTTCTGGAGAGAAAGTGTTCACCCCTCTATCATACTCAGTCCTTAAAACACAAATCAAGAAACTAAAAATTAAAAATCAAATCAAGAAAAAGAATAAATTACAAAGCATTATTCAAGGGAATTGTAATGCTTACCTAGTGAGGAACATCTTTGGGTCGACTCGATCTAAAGGGTAGGTCTTTGTATGCGAGAGAGAAAGAGGGGGCAGAGTAGGTCTGCTTGCTTCTGGTTTTCTTGTGCTTTTCTAGAGCTCGACTTGTTAAACAAGACAGGTACCGAAACGTTTCGATTTTTTTTCATATTGGTTTTTGGGCTCATTTTTTAATAGATAGGCCTATTAGTTCAATCCAATGGGCTTTGTTCACTGCAGCAAATGCTCGTTCTCGTATCTAGCTCGGCTCAAGGGCCTAGGTCCAACTCAAATCCGACATATAACTTAGATTCAGGCTGATAGGCCGGTCCGATTCAGTGGAATCTAGATTTGGTCTTAAATTGAGCCGGGAAAAAACACCCTTTCTCTTCCCTCAGACGAGTAATCTCTTCCTAGGGGGTGTAAATGAGCCAAGCCATTCGCGAGCGGCTCGGTGTTCAGCTCGATAAAAGCTCATTCAGGTACGGTTCATTTTATAAATGAGTCAAGCTTGAGCCTTACTTTAAGGCTTGATGAATAAACGAGCCAAACTTGAGCAAGGTTAAGCTCGGCTCGATTAGGCTCGTGAACAGCTCGATTATTAGCTCGTGAATAGGCTCGCAAAAAGCTCGATTAACAGGTTGTGAACGGCTTGATTATTATTATTATTATTATTATTATTATTATTATTATTATTATTATTATTATTATTATTATTATTAATTTAATAATATTGACACTTCAAAAAATATATTTTAATACTTCTATAAAATTTTTAGTAATTCAATTTGACTAAAATATATATTCTCCTAATTAAGATAATTTAATATTTTCTTATTATATAATCTAATATTCTAATTTTTAAAAATATTTTTTTATTAATTAATATCTTTGTAATACATGTGATACTCAATTTTATGATTAATTTTTTTTTTACTAATTAGATGATTTTGCTTTTATATTAGTTTTAAATATTTTTGTTATAGTTATTTTATTAAAAATAAATATTGAGGAAGTTGAATATTTTGATAAATTATAAACGAGTAGAACTCGAGTTCGAACTTAGTTCGATTGTAATTTATTAACGCGACGAGATCGAGAAGCTCGATTACAATTTATTAACGAGCTGAGCTTGAGCTCGACTCGAGTTTGGACGAGTCGAGTTTGAACATGATTTTCAAATTCGATTCAAAACTCGAGCTCGAAAAAAAAATATCGAGCCAAGCCTGAACAAGTTAAAGTTCGGCTCGGCTCTGCTCGATTATACCCATATCTCTTCCAAGGAAAAAAAGAGGAATTATATATATCTTTTTCTGAAAAAATTTTGTTTACATTAAGTGCATAAGATGATTTTTTTTTTCTTTTTTTTTTTTATGATTCAAAGTATATCATGTAGAATTGTTTATATATCGCGCCACAAACTCAATTTATGAAAAGAAATTGAAACTCGAATAGATTTTATTTTTAAAAATTTTAATATTTTTCATATTCAAATCATAAATAAATCTAATAAAGTGTACGAGCATTAAATTTGACTTGCCTAGTTTCCTATGAAGTTGTAATTATTGCTATTTTTTTTAAAATGTGATTTCTATTTGTGTTTGAAACTCAAAATCTTTCATTTTGAAAATCATTCCAGTACTATTTCAAACTTGAAATCTTTACTCCATACCACTGAAGTAAAAAGTCACTGGCTGCAATAGTATATTTACGAGGGAAAATGCACTAAGTTAAATTTTCATTTATTAGGGTTTTTCAACAATTTGATTGAAATTTTTTTTAGTAAGTTTTCCACATTTGAGCTCCAGGGACAAGGTTAGCCGCATCCAGACAAATAAAAAGTGTAGGTTTCAATTTCAACAATAGAGTATAGATGTATTGAATGGTCAGTTTGTTTGATATATTTGTATGGATGTATGAATTATTAGCCATGTCTGTACCTTTAAGAGCATATAAAAGACATGCACAATATCAAAAATTGGATGCTTTGGCAGTGAATACTGGAAAAAAAGATTACTGCTATATCTCTGAAAAGTGCAGAGAGGCAAAAAATAATACATCTAAATTTAATACCCTAAACGTAGCCAATGGAATAATTATTAGGATTTCAAGAGTTAGGAATCCCACATTAGAAAGAGATGGATTAAGAAAGGACATATAAGTGGGAAGGACCCATAAACTCAATACCTTAAGATTTTGAATTGGAGTGTGGTGTCAAACTCATGAGTGTATCTCATTAGATCCATGTTGAAGATCTTCTAAGAAAGCGGGCTCTCCAGTACCAACAAGTATCTCCCTCTCAAGAGTGAACTTTCACGGACCTCAAAGTTTTAGATTGGAATGTGGTCAAAGGAAGCGGAGTCTCCAGTACCAACAATAATAAACTTTTGTCAACCTCCAATCCCTGCAAAACAATACAAAAATCACTAATGTTTGCTTCCCTTTCTGAAAGAAAAATCTAGCAGTTTTTATCTTGTTTCTTCAAAAGCAGCTTTCTTTCTTTTTTTTTAATAATAATTTACCATGATTAGAGTATTCTCGAATTAATTTTCATCTTTATCATAACTATTTATTAAGAACGTGCAATGGACTAATAACTGTTATGCTTTAGAGTTACAAGCTAGTTTCTTTTATAGTTTTTATTATTATGATCATCATTTGCAAATTAACTAATTATGTGCCAATCATTTATCAAGAAGGGAAAAATAATCATGTCAATTAAGCTAAGCTAATTAAATCTTTAGAAGGAGGTGGGGGATTTCAAATTTGTATTCTATGGACATTGTCTGCCCAGTTCTCCGAAGAACCTATCTAGAGTGCAGACAATCCCTAGTTCCAGTAGGTCTACTTCACTCAATTATATCCCCACATTTAGGTAGCAAGTCTAAGTCCATACCAAGCCACATTCAATATTTGTAGAAACTGGCCCTCCATCCTAAGACAACCTCCATTATGGAGGTTCTATGCAGGGGCGGATTAAGGTTTTAGAAGCCTTAGATAAAATCATAAAATTAGGCTTTCAAACTGAAAAAATACATTATAAATAAATAAATTCGAATTAAACTATTTTCTTTATAAGCAATCTTTAATTTTATTAATATTAGAGAGAAAGTTAGATCATGGATAAAAATTCTATACTTCTAGTTCATAAAAAGCACAAAAGAAAAAAATAGTAGACAAATTAATAAATTAAATTAAATTCATGAACAATAGAACTTAGAAAGTTTGAGAATTAACAATAACCAAATTAAGACTTTGAGAAACTCTTTTGCCAATTATTTTAATAAAAAATTAGAATTAAAAATAGAAAATAAAGATATGAGAATGAAATAACCGTTTCATAAGAAAAAAGAAAAAATTTGACCTAATGGATTGTTTTGGTTTGAAATTAAGTAGGTTCTAAGATAATCTACTTTTAAGGGAAAAAATTATAGATTTGTATTACTCTCTCCATTTTTTTTTATATGTCGTTTTTTATTGTTTCATAAAAAATAAAAAATAATTAACTACGCTAAGTTTCAAAAATAAAATAACTAAATTGCTTTTATTGATTATAAAGTAATGGATAATATATACATTAATTATAAAGTAGATGATAATGATAGAATTGAAAAAAAAAATTAAAATTTTATTAATTTCTTAAAGTGACAGATATTTTAAAAAAAAATCTTTCAAAAAACGTCAGATAAAAAAAAATAGAGAAAATACTATTTAGAAAAAGCTAATAAAGTTTATTATAATGTAATTATTAGTGTTAGTTTCTAAATTACTACTATTTTTTATTTTAGATTTCAATTTCCTAAATTAATTTTTAGGATGCTCTTATATTATAGGCTTTTTATTAAGTTATATTTTCTAAAATTTTAAATTTTTGTTTTCTCTACTTTATTTTGTAAAAATACTTCTTATTTTCTATATATATATATATATATATTAAAGGACATTTATAATTGGAAGACCTAAGGCAGCCTCCATGTGGCTATGAGAAAAGAAAACCTGGTTCACGATAGGAATTTATTGTGGCTTCAACAATTTAAATGCATAGTAGAACTTTGGCTTTTGCAGTACCCAGAAGTGGTCCACTGCTTTAGCAATACTTGTTGCTTTAAAATGAGACAGGGTTTAGTCCCCTTGTTTGATTTGCATAGCAAGTCCTTCCATAGCCTTTTTTTTTCCTTTTTATTTTATTTTATTTTATTTTATTTTGAACTGATTCAGTCCTTTGATTGGTTATATTGGATTCTTCTTCAGGTGATATATAATCTTCTGGGAAAAAATAAAAAATAAAAAAGAATGTATTTTGGTGTTTTCTTGGAAAGAACAGGAGATACATGCACCTATCTTTTGTTTCTGAACTATTAAGGATGGCTGTTGCAAGGGAAACAACCACAAGATGTATGGCTAGAAAATTGTCGGTTCATTATCTTCTTCGATTGTTCGGTTGTCTTTTGAATCTGCTCAGTGTGTTGCTGGCGAGCTGCAGCTTTCCATTCTTCAGCTTTTCTATGCACAATTGCCATCCTCTTCATCAACTTCTCTTCTAAGTTTGATCTCATCTTCTGTATTTTCACCTGTTTCCATTTTGAAACTAAACTCAAAATTAATGGGGTGGCAAACTTTATGTTAAAAAAATATATATATATATTCTTGTTTGTCCATTGATTTACAATATAAAAAATTGCAAGGATGCTTATATTTTATATTAATCCCCTTTAGGTAGGTCTCTCTGGGCTCCACCTCCTACACTTGTACTGAACCATGTCATGCATAGCAAGTGTGAATGCAAGAAGCAGAAAATAAGAGTGATGATTAGTGCTGCCTTTTTGTTTAATTATCCTTGGCATTATTTTAATCAACATGAACTAAGAACCAAGCTTCCAAGCAAGAGAAAAACTAAGTTCAAATAAACATTCCAATTCCCCACAAAAATTTTAAATCCTAGATCACATGGGCTTAGAAGTTGCAACAAAAACTATGGAATTATTTATGCATGAACATGATGACTTGTAGCTTTTTCTTTTTCTTTTTTACTTCTTTAATAGTGAAGCATGGAATTAAGAATATATAGAATTGAGGAAGACACTCCAACAGAGGGGGGACCAGTCAAGAAAACAGAAGATAATTGGTGTTCAAGAGCTGCGAGGGGCTCGAGGTACGAAGCCTACAATAAACCAGACAAAAACCATTCCAACTATAGTCAACATTATAAAGCCATATGATAGATATACACAACTGGATAAAGATAAAACTTAGATCATCTATACTTTTCAATACCAGAAATACTTTGTGCAAAAAAAAAAAAAAAAGTACCAGAAATACAGCTTCTTCACATGGCTTACATTACATCAATCCCAACTCTTAGGAATATAGTAACTTACTGCTACTTTAATAACATTAATCTAATGGCGACTTAACATGATAAGATCATTAATATACCATGCTAGAAGCCAAAAATTGGAGTACTATTACAAAGACAATTATTAAGTTCCATATGTTCTTATGTTCAATTTTCTTGAATTTCCATTGCAAGGGAATGAATGTGCA
This sequence comes from Vernicia montana, assembly GCA_949750685.1. Classification (NCBI taxonomy): domain Eukaryota; kingdom Viridiplantae; phylum Streptophyta; class Magnoliopsida; order Malpighiales; family Euphorbiaceae; genus Vernicia; species Vernicia montana. Next base: position 26,052 of record CATKHJ010040819.1, on the reverse strand, counting down.
TAACTTATAATGCTCCAAAAACTACAGAAAGAAGCAAGAATTTAGAGCATCCAAGTGGTTGGGGTTTCCCACATTGTGAGCTCTGGGGAGAGTCATACTTACATAGCCATTCTCTAGCCATGCAAGGAGGTTGTTTTCATAATTTTGAAATCAAGAAACAAGAAACCACAATTTAAAGAAAACAGGATAAAGAAAGTACCTCAAGCTTTCTTGATTGAGCTTCTGCTTTTGCAGTTTGGAGGTTCAACCAAGCTTGAATTTTTGCTTCCTCTCTCTGATACCTGTAGCTCAAATCAAAATTAAGACATAATTTACGACACTTAACAAGAAAGTGCTGCCACAAATGATGCAAATTTTTAACCATAAATTACCTAAGGCAGCACTTTGTCTTTTCCTCTTCTTCCCATGAAGCAGCTCTTGAATCTGAAACACTTTTCCAGCAAGTAATGCCTGTTTCAAAGTGTCTCAGGCTCTTTGATATTTCCTCTTCCTCTTCCTCCCTTGAGCTCCAATTTGATGCAACAGAATCATATTGTGACCCAAGTTGTAGCTTAGCCAAATGGCAGGCTTGTAGCTGGGAAATGTCAATGGTGGTGGTGTTGTTGGTGCTGCTAGAATTCCCCAAGGGCAAAGGTCCTGACCTATTGGCAGGTGTGTTATGGCGAGCAGGCGATGAGCTTTTGAATGGTGTGTGGCATCGAGAAGTAGTAGAACTGCCAAGAGGAGTCATTTCTGTTCCGACATCTCTGTGTTTCACCTCATGAATTACTTCAGTGCCTGCATCTTTCATTGCTTCATTGGCTGAGTTTCTAAAAAGAAATCCTTCTTTTGATGGCTCTGAGTATCTAAAATTTGGCAAAACTGGTTCTACCTCATCTGTGAACTTATCTGAAGTCACCAACAAAAGAATAGCTCAAAATAAACAAAACTTATGAACATAATTTCACTATCCAAGAATTACATAGAAAGTACACATTCAATGAAGAAAGCCACTTTAAATTAAGTAATTACAATTTGATAATTCTAAATCTATAACATATATATTACACAGTTTTTGAATATATATAAAGGCATCAGCAGTGTAAATGTAAAGTATCATTCACAAAGAACTCTGTTCATTGCATATGAAATTGTTGAACAGACAAAGGGAATCTTTCAGAAATTGAGCCTAATGCAATCGTTTAAAACAACAGCATACATCATAATTTCACAGTTGATATTCTTTTATGTACTTCATTTTTCTCAGTTGCTGCAAACCAAGTATAAAATGAGAAAGAAAAAAAATTATCCACATTGTGCGATATATACTCTGCATTGCAATTATGAAGCCGATGTGGTTTTTGCTCCAAAACAAATATACCAAACAATGAAAGAATAGAGAAAAAGTTCAAAGCTCTGTTAAGCTTTTAGAAGACAAGAAAAGGGTTATTATCATGAGGATAATACCAGAGCAAAAAGGGACAAACTGAGAAGTAAAAGCCAAATGGGTCAAGATTTCACTAAACTTTGAAGGAAAAAAAAATCCTACCTTTTAGAAGCACATCTGGAGAAACTGAGACCCCATTAAAAGCTACTCCAGGGTTGTGTTGGTCCAGAGCCACTGACCCCTGAAAGCTGGAAACAAGTTTTGAAACTTTTTCCTCTGTGACCCTTGATTTCTCCGCAAAAACCTCCACTTGCGGCTTAAAATTATCACTTCGTTTCTGAATTTTTGAAGATTCTGGTGATGGCTTAAAGGCATGAGCAGGAGATTCATGGCAAGAACTGCTCATTAGCCACTTCTCTGCATCTTCCCACTTAGAGGGAAAGCTCTTTTTTGCAATATTACCAATATTGTAGCTAAATAGTGGCCTACCAGGTGTAGAAGGAGCTTCCACTCTCCTTTGAGTAACTGAGTTCACTCCCTCTCTTTTTCTTTGAGGTGGTACTTCAAGAAACCCTCTGCATTCTGTACTACTATTTGCCATTGGAAATGACTTGACAAACTCAGATGTTTCCTTGAGATTAAGCTTGCAAAGTGGGTCTTGAAAAGTGTCTGTAAATGGGTTGTCTTTACTTTTCCCATACAGGCCTGTGTTGGTCTCCAATGCTGGTTCCTAAATCACAAAAACACTCAAATTAATAAGGAAAAAAAAAAAACCAGAAACACAAATCAAAATCCAAAACCCAAATGGGAGACAAAAGCAATAAATAAAAAAGAACCAAATGTAGGTTCTTTACCCCAGTAGAAGCAAAAATAGGAGGAGCTTGAAAGTATTTGGGACTTGTGAGATCCATGGTAGTGAGCTTTCTGGGGAAGACTAATGTAGACCCACTTGAGGAATCTCTTGTAAAATGCTAACTCACTTGTTAAAATCTTAGTCTTTTAAGTATCTCCTTCATTTTTTGACACAAAAACAGTGTCTTGAGAAAGCGACTGAGAAGAAGCAGTGGAATGGTATAGCTTAACAAGGAAAAAGACCCTTAACTTTACTACTAGGAAGGAACCATGGTCTAAAATACTGTTACACTATATGACCCACATGGGTATATAACCAATTAGCCAGTCTTGTTTGAACAAATGACACCAGTGTCTGCACTCTTCAAACAGTAACATGGATATAATATTAGTCCTTTGGTCTGAGGAAGGAGACGAAAGAGTACTTCTTGAAAAGAAGAGTGAGAGCTTTGGGAGATGCAAAAAAAAAAAAAAAAAAAACACACACGGGTACTGACTATGTGTATAAGAAACACAAACATGATAGATTTATAAATTATAAATCTCTTGTTTCTTGGCTACATATTTTTTAATTTTTATTTTGATATTCTTTTTGGGAAGGTTCTTATTGATTTTGAAAACTTTAGATCCCTCTCTGTAAGTGTGCAACATCATTTGGCAAAAAAAAAAAAGTGCGCAACATCACAGCTCACAGGATGATCTCTTTTTTTTTTTATATCAAGTATCACAGGTAAGCACACTTTCTTGCTTTTAGAAGTACTTTCTTTATTTTCAAGCATTTTCTTTTGTTTATATATATCTATTATGTATATACTGTACAAGAAATTAATATTGGAAACCAGTTGATGCTCTAATGGCTAATGTTATTATAAATGAGAATGTGAATGAATCAATAGGAAAGTGGTACTATACTACTATATAATTGTTTGTTCATAATAACTTGATATTGCTTAATTAAATTTGGTTTTGCAAGCATTTCAGGCTTAATCCAGTCAAGCATTTTCATTGTTGGAAGTCAAAGGGCTAATAATCAAACTCTTTCAATGCTATACAAGAACAATTTAATGGGGTCTTAAGTCTTAACCTACTTCAAAAGTCTCTGTCCAGACTAACTATGAAGAAAGACAAAGAAGCTGATAGAGGCAGGGCAGCACCATTTTCATGGAAGGGGAAGACCATGTATGACAGCAAATGAACTGCAACTGCAAGGGTAAGAAGCAAGGGCAGACGCAAAATTAAATTAAGGGTAGGCTAGGAGTACAGAAAAAATAGTATAATATAGTCTATAAATTTAATTGATATATATAGTGGCGGAGCCAAAAATTAAAATCAGGAAAAAAGAAATTTATCTCATCGATAAATAATAATAAAAATTTTAAAAATTAATTCACTATAATAAATAATATATAATTTATGTATTATTATATTTCATTGAAAAATATATATATTTTGAACCAATTACAAAGAGTCAAGTAGGAGCTGACCTGAGTTTTAGCCCAACTCAGTCACCTTTGTATCGGCCTTTGATAAGAAGGACATTACTAATTTAGTGACTTTAGGACAAATATTGAAAATGAGAAATATATTCAACATCCCACTAAAAATTACATTTGATTATATTATGTTTTATTGTATTATAATTTACTAAACATACTAAATATGCATTTTCATAAAATAAAAAAAAATTAAAAAAAAAGTATATACAAGAAATATATATAACTGTATATTCTTTCACAATTCCATCACTTTATATAATATGAATAGAAAATTATTTTTTTGAAAAGAGAAAAGCCACTTAAATATCGGTAAAAAAATAATTTATTAGATATTATGTTAAAACAGATAAATTATTAAATAATATGAATATAATTTAACAATGGACAGGAATCAAATTTAAACTTATTAAATTTTAGAGTCTCAACTTTAATCTTACAATTAAACAATTGAAAAGAGGGCAATTGACCCCTTGAATTTTTGGATAAAAAATATTTATTATTAAAAATCAAAATGATCCACTTAAAAATTAACATTTGCCCCCTTATAATTGATTCATAATCATCATATAAAAGATAAGTGGACATTTAAGACTTTTTGGTTTTTTACTTTCATTAATTTAACATATCAAAGAATACAAATAGTTTTTAGGAATAAAAAAACTTATCCTCATCCTTAATTATTATTTTTTTTTGTTTTGAATCTCATTATCTTCATGACTTCATTGAATTAAACAAAGGATGTTTATGGATAATTATTAAAAAAAAAAAAAAAAAATAGTAGGAAATTAGCCACATCATCAACCTTACATGTGGCTCTTACGAGTCATTTGAATTACATTCATAAAATTGAATTGAATTAATTTTATTCAATTATAATTCAACTAACAATTTACCTAATTTGACAAAAATCAATCAAAACTTAGGTTTATATTATATTTATACATATGATTACGAGAAAAATAGGGAAGTGAATGGGCCTAAGAAAACTCAGCCTAATTATGGAAGCAAGCCAAAACAAATAAGCTCAAAAATGTAAGTTCAGAGCAGATCATAAAGCCTCAATAGATAGTATTCTTAGAAAAGCTCCTCAGACCTTCAAATAGAATTTTTTTTTTTTTTTTTTACAAGAGATACATGTTATTATATTGGTAAAAAGTTAGGAGTATGAAATTGAAGTCATTCCATTTATTTTCCCATTTTCCATGAAGAGGATAAATAAATATAGTTTGATATATTAAAGAAAAAATTAGTAACGTTTATGTATGTCTAAGCATAGTTTAATGATAAATATATATTCGGTCTAACAATAAATTTATATTCAAATCATTTCTCTTAATACTTAAAAAAAAAATAACTTTAATCCTCCGATTTTAAATTTTAATAGTGAAATTATAATTTATTTTTCCTCGCACTTGCAAATTTAATTTAGTAATATTTTAAAAAAACTAGGTTTGAAATTGTTTTTCTTAATATTAAAAAACAATCTATTTAGTTGGTTAAAACTTAGGATAAACAATTTATTAATTTAATTAGCATATATAGTGAAAGTGAAACTGTCCTAAAAACAATTGTTTCTTATTGCATATTTGTGGCATTGACTGAGTGGAAGCAACACCACATGAATATTAATGTCACCACTTCTATGATTAAGCTCAAAGTATATTAAATTCATCGTAATTTGTTGCTAATATTTTTTGATTATAATAAAAACACATATATGGAGGAAATTTCAAGCTCAATTATTTGTCTTTTTGTAACAAATAATAAAAAAAAATGAAAATATTTTCTAATGAATTGTTGATATTGATTGATGGGAACTCATTCCACTAATAGAATCAAGACGTGCTTTATTGAAAAAGTCTAGTTGATGCTATATTATTTATAAAGCAATGTTATATATATATATATATATTAAAAAGATTTAATGGGTCGAATTAACTTTATAGGTTACACAATATGAGTAATATTCCTTTTTAACATTTCTTATAAAATTGGTGATAATTTTTTTTTATGAAAAATTCAAATTTGAAACCTTTCACTTCACACATTTTTTAAGAAAATAAAAAAATCAACCATATCAATACTATATAATGAAAAATTTATAATCTCAGATCTCATTTGTCATGATAAATTTTAAATTCATGAATTTGAATAAAATTCATAAAATTAAAAACTCATATCCTATCTGAGTTTTCAAATCATTTATTTTTGAGGATTTTGGAGCACGATAAATTTTAACAAATTCATAGAATGTAACTCAATTGTTCAAATTAAATAAAAAATTAAGTTACAATTCATAAATTTTGTGAAATTTATCATTAAAATCTTCTAAAACAATCGAGATCTAATGTATTTTTCATAATTCCATTTTTTTTTTAAAATCATTTTATCTATTCTTTTATTTGAAACTTTTAAAGATAGTGATACTTACATGAAAAGAGGTGGGTTATTATAATTATTTTATTTTGTTTTTAGCTCAATCAATATATGGATTTTTTCCTTTTTCTTTTTTATACAAAGAAAAAATATAGGAATTATGAAAAAAAAATAAAAAAAATTGATTGGATCCGATTAAGTCCAGTTGAAATCTGACCAAAGCAAACCCTATAGATTTGAGTCCGAATCTGAATTAACAAAAATCATTCCAAATTGAATCTTAATCCAAATTAAACTCAATCTAACTGAAATTCAATGAGAAAGCTTAGAAAAAGATATTATCAAATTCAACTTTTAACTATTTGCACTGTAAAACAAATATTCAATCACTAATCACTAACCTATAGACCTATAGTATGACATAATCTTTATCCTATCTTATGACTATACCTTAGCCATTGTTGAATTAAAATTATAAGTGGGGCTCTTGCTACAGTACCCCTTGTAATACCGAAACCCTAATTTGCAACAGCAGATAACTTGTTAATTAATTAAAATTGAATAACATTATTATTAATGATATATTAATGCATATCATTAATTATTATAATAAATATTTTTAATTATAGAAATGAGTTAAACAATTAATGAGCATAATTTTTGAAATGAAAATTTAATTGAAAATAAAAGAATTAAGAATAATATATTTAAAAAAATGCTTATACATAATATAATATTTTTTTAAAAAATGCTTAAAATGTTCATATTAATATTTTTATTTATTTTTTGCATATATTTAATTAAAATATATTTTAAAAAATGCTTAATACATAATATAAATATAAATAAACTATAAATGTCAAAGGAAATAATTTAATGAGAATTAAATTTAATACAAATTGAATTTAAAAAAAAATAAAAATGCAACCATTTTCTTTACATTATTGGTATGGTTCACTATGTAAATCCCTTTTTATTTTTGGTATATAAATATATATTAGCTCAGAATGTAAATTTAACGCTTTGAACTATTAGCTCTTCTTTTTCAAGTCAATTTGCCACCAACAAGAAATAATATATTTTTTTTTTCATAAAATTTTTGTTTTATTTCTCTTTGCAATTAATTTTTACTTGCTCAATTTATTCAAGTAAAAATAATAATTTTTAATTTCTTAAATTTTATAAATATTTATTTAAATTATTTTAGAATATATTATAATTTTAAGAAGCATTCAACAAACAATATTACAAAAAAATTAAATATTACAAGAAAATATTAATAATCCAAATAATAATTAATGTCTAATAAAGTAGAAATACATTCTACAAATTCAAATGATAGGTTGTTATATTGATACAAAATGGTAGATGTCCATTGGATTGTTAACAAAAAGTAAGGAAAAAAAAAAGATTAAAAAAAAATAAGAAAAGCTACGTATCAAAAGCCTCTACTTATAGTACTTTTCTTTGATATAAATAAAAAATAAAAAAACAAAAACAAAATAATAACCACATTACTGTTGTATTGGTTAAAACTTAAAATCAACAAATATAATAATTGTAATAATTAATAGAGAAATTAAAATTAATTAATGGATACAACTAATTATGTTTTGATTTAAATTTTTTTTTTTTTTTTTTATCATTGCTTGTTTAGTTACAAGTAAACTTAATTAATAAATTATATTAATTAGTTAAAAATTAAATAATTTTAAATTATTAGGATACGGTACCACAAAAGTAATCTAGGAGCACTCTATAACTATGCATGGCATCAAGATAAGGAGAGGAGAGGAAGTTATTTTAAAGGGAGGGGAGGAGATAGAGAAAATTTCAATTTATTTTGTTTGGTAAATTAAAATTTAATTAATAAAGAAAATGGATGGAAAATAATATTATTTTATTTGGATGGAAGGGAAGGGACGAGAATTATAAGAATTATAAGAATTATAAAAAGATAAAAAAGTATTAAATAAATAATAAATAGAATAAGAATAACACTCATAAATTTTCAATAAGAATAAAATTTACTAATCATGTTAAATTTTTAAAAATAATTTTCAAGTAATAAAAATTTGATATCATTATTAATAATTTTGAAATAGAATTTAGATACATTGAGATGAATTCATTAAAATAATAAAAAAAAGAGATAAGTTTATTACATTTACGTTAGAAATGATTTTAGAAAAGTAATAGAAATCTCAACTAATATTATTGAAATATTCAAACATAAAAAAAAATATTTGTAAGATAATATTAACGTAAAAGATATAAAAGGATTTATATAGAATACTGTTAAATTAATAAGAGTAAAAAAAAATTATACAAATAAATTGTAATCTACTACCACAAGTTGTAATCTCCAATTTGAGGTGTAATCAATTTTGACTTATATAAAGGGAATGAGGTGAATTGATCCCTTCTTCTTTAAAAAAAAAAAAAATAGATATCAAATAAAGATGGATACTAATTTCTCCATCGTTACTCTCCTTTTTTTTTTTAATTTACTCTCATTTGAAAGAAATATGGTGTCGTTGGGTAAAAATATCCATTAATGACCCTTTAATGAAGCATTATTAAGATATAGTTAAGTATTTGTGAAAGGACCCACCAACCAATTGATTTAACCAACAATGTGACTTAGGGTTCACCAGCATCAACAGGTAGATCAGATAAGGAAAACGGGGTCCATTTCCTTATATTTAACCATATAATGCTTGATGACAAGACAGACAGACCCTGTCAATAATGGAATTTTATATTAACCAAGAAAAAACTTGTAATGTAGCCATTAATTCTTTTATTTCATAGCTAAAGAATTCACTTTCATCCCAAGATCAAAGAAAACTAAAGAAATCTTCCTAATTTTCTTTCATTTCTTTCTTCTTGTTCTTGCATATGATCAATGGCTATAACTTATTGCCTTTCTTCTCCTAATCACATCCTAGTTCAAAAATCTGGTCCAATTATAAAGCTTAGAAGTAAAACTATGATGCTTAAACACAGTCAACTTCCATTCAAGAAAACAGCATCACTTCAAGTCAGATCATCTTTCAAAAATAAGGTATTCTTCTGAAACAAACACACATATCATATCACCCTTTCTTTCTTTATTTTTCCTTTTCATTCAAGAAAATAATCAAGATTCATTCAAGAAAGGAATTAAGATAAGAAACAGTGTTTCTTGATTCCTTATCCTTTTTTTTTTTTTTTTTTTGACAGGTCTTTGAGAATCAATCTGAGGGCATAATTTGTTATAGAGATGAAAGTGGGGAGATAATTTGTGAAGGATTTGATGAAGGTCCTCGATTCCATCAACAGCTTCCAAGAACAGTTTACAATTCAAGGTAGATTATACTAAGTACTAACACAAACAGTTTTTCAAATTATATTCTGATACGCTTCATTCCAGTCTTTTTGTTAAACTAAAAATGGATTTGATTATATTAAAGTATACGAAACACAATCCATAATATAATTTTGCGCATATTTGATTGAATTCAGGGATGCTGAGATTATCAATTTGCTTCAACAAAGATTGATTCAAGTTGTTCATGGTGGTGAGTTTAACAATAGTGACAATGGTGTTACTGCTGTACAAGAGGACTTCGACTTCAAATGGAATGGCTTTAACAAATTCTGCTGATAAATGACTAAAATTCTGCTGGGTATAAATGAATTCCACAAAAAAAAAAAAATTGTGATTTCATTTGGAATTTCATGTTTACCATGTTTGATATGAAAGAAAATGTTGATTACACCCGTATGAATTCAATTTTATGGAATTGAATATAACTCTTATAAATTTCATCAATGTATTTCAAATATGTGCAGTAGTATGGAAAAGAAAAATCATTACATTTCTTCCAATCTCAGAATGTCAAGTGAGCCTAAACAGAACTTTATTTATCTGTATTGCGTTCTCAAAAATTCAGTTTTTTGCTTGCATTTTTTCTTCAGTTCATTGTCAAGGCATTCAATACTAAAGGACCAGAGAGATCCATCACCAAACATAGAAAGGAACAAAAGTCAAATACAACATTGAGAATGAATATCAAAATCTAAGTACTAAAATGCAAAATGTAATATACCCTTGAATACAGAAATTGCAACTGTCAATAGATGAACAAATACATTGTGCAGAGATTTCATGGAGAGGTCATCCAATTTAAAACCTCTTCCTGAAATTCCTGTGGCTTTAACAGCCTTCTTCTGCTTCTGCTTCTCCTAACAAATAAGCTTTTCTTTTTATCTAAACATACAATGTAATTCCTATAAAAAAGAATTAAAATATAAGGGGAAAAAAAAAGATATGGACATGGGAAAAATCATGTGGGACGATTGTCCCAAAGTTCATATTTTAAATGTACAAGCACACAATCTCCCAGAATCATTCAACTGAAGTCCCCACCTTGTGCGTTATCTTCACACAAGTCAGACTGGGATTTACTTGGAATGATAGAGGGAGGTGACCATTGATCTGGGACCATCAGAAAATAGGCAGTCATTGCTTTTCTAAACCTTTTCTTGTATTGCTTGGGAGAAATAACAGTTGGGGATGCATTCTTTGGCCCACCAAGTATGCCTGAAGCCTTCACCCATGTTTCCAGGTGCTTGTCCCATGTATATTGCCTCATGAAATCAATGATTCCAAGAACTAATTCATGCTTCTCCTCATCCACCCCAACCAATAATGAGTAATCCATTACATCAATTGACTGAAATACAAAAGCAAAACAAATTAAAAATGGGAAGTACTTGTTTTACCTGAAATTACAGATGACCTATACAACTAAATACTTCAGATGTGTAATTTTCAGAGTGAACACAAAAATGCATCTCCTCCAACCTTGTCCCACCACCCAAAAGTGAGCGTGGGGAGAAGGGGGGCGGGGAACAGCGCCACTCATCCGACCACACATCCACACAGAGTTATAACACTTACCGCAAGAAACGAAGTATCGTTCCACACAGCTCTCTCCAGCACTCTCTTTGCCTTGTTACCAACAAAAATAGGAGAAGTTGGCATTGCTTCAATCAAATTCTGATCTAACAGAACTTTATTGCTGCCGCTAGAATCAGGATTATATCGTGATCGGGAAGATCCTTTAAGATCATAAAGGCGGGTCACATTCCTCCCAAACAGAAGGTTCTCCATAACCAGAACATCCATTTTCGATTCTTTCCCGCCTTTCAGATGTTTTGACGTAACCTTCCAACATAAAGGCAAGAATACATAATAAGTTATAGGCAAAAAAAAAAAAAAATACAATCTTTTGTATGGAGAAGTTCAATATAAAATTACCAAGCTTAGCTGCAAAGATGACAATATAAAATTCCCTTATTTCTAATCAATTTTATACAGTTGTTTTTCCCCAAAAAAAAAAAAATGGAAAGAACATTTAGAGGTAGGTCCTAAGCCATTCCTTCTCATGCTTTGTTCATTTCCCCAACCCCCTTTTCCTGAAGCAATTTTACTTTAAAGCTTATTTGATCAATTGTAGTTAGATTAGTGGACTATAAGATTGAGACCATTTATGCCATCTAGGAGCCTAATGCACCACTTGACCCAAGTGCTGGCACAATCCTTGGGCAATTAATAGTGGAGAAGGAGGTGCACCCATGTGTTGACCAATGTTAAGATCACAAACTTTTGAGATCAGTTTTAATACCTGTTTTACTTGTAAGTAATCACAAAATTCACATTCTTTACTTTGCAGCTCCAACCTTTTTTCTTTTTTTTTTTGGGCTCAGGTAAAGATAGAGAAGATTTAATATCTGCATCAAATGTCATTTGCTTGCATACAAATTACCTGAGTTCTTAGCACTTCACCCCCACCCTTGATCCATATTTATTAAGATGGGAGCCAATGCTTAGTTGAAAATATAATCACAAAATAAAGAGTGATACACTACATGTTAATCAATTACTGTTTGGCAAGCTGTAAGGTTAAATCAAATGACTAGGATAGTTTTTCCTAGTTTGCATTTAAGGTTTTAGATCAAGTACCTGATAAATGCCCAGAATCTTCGCCAGACATGTTGGACTTCTTGTGCTAATTGATTCAGAAAGGTACTTGAAATATGCAGGAGCAAATTTTATAAATGACTCCAGTTCTGTCTTTGTGACTTGTTTGATAATAAACCGATCATCCAAGGTTTTTGCAAAGAAGACATTGCTCTTGCCACCTTGAGCTCCCCACTTCTTACAACGACTGAGAGACCTTATAAAATCAAGCTCAGATGGGCAACATATCCTCCTTAAGGCTTCAAACCGCTTTGCAAAATAACAAGTCACAGAATATTTCACCTTACCAAGTGGGCCTTCATCTCCAAAAGAAACTCTGGCATGCATAGTCTTTGCGTAAGTGAGTGGATCTAAAATCAAAGAGCTACGAGATCCAGAAATTGATAAAATACTCTCATCTATAGACCCAAGGCTTCTATGAGAATCAAAGGTGAATTCATCAACAGAGAGGAATGACTGAGAAGCAACAGGATCAGATAAATTTAAGGAAGAACTGAAATCCCCCTCATCAGTCAGTTGCCCATGATACTCTGATGATACTAAAGCATAAGATATAATGCTTGTAGGCTCATCATCGTACACAGGAATGACACTGTCATTTACACCCACGGGCAGAAAGAGCCTAGCCCCACCCTGGAGTTCCAACTCCCTGAAGGAAGAAACATAGACTGGACTATACTCGCCCATTGTATCAAGCTTCTCTGAGCTTGCTAAGAAATTCTTGTTCAATGAGCGGTAGAAGTTTAAGAAGGGCATTCTCAAGTAGCTAACAGAATCTTCCATAATATCAAAGCCCTTGGTGGACAATGCAGGTGAAGGTGAATAACTGACTTTGGACCCATTTTGGTCTTCCACTCGGTTATGAAAATCTAAACCCTCCAGTGCTGTGGATGTAGTTGATGAATCTCCCACAGCTGAATCAGAGAACACACTAGAATCGTCCTTTAATATTCCAATCCCTGGGTGATTTTCACCTGTCCATGCAGCATCAAGAGTATCAGACAAATTTGACATGATAGGAACCTGTCCTTCAGAAAGTGTCCTGCGAACATTTCCACTGCCTTCCAGACTCTCAGGTCGATCACCAATGGGCAAGGCAGCAGAAAGGTCAGCATGGCCTTCCTTTCCATGATTAGAATCTTGACCCATATCTGGTTCTCGATGGGCTGCATCAGACTGGTTAGGATTGCTGTCAAATCCTCCTTGCTTATCTGGGATTTTATGCAGCTCTGTATCTACAGGAAGGGAGGCGCTACTACTAAAAACTTTTCCTGGTTTGTCATTCACATTCATCTCCGAGAGCTGCTCAGAATTAGCTAGAGGTTTTTCCTCGTGTCCTGAACTTGAGAAATTCAAATCATCCAGGTGGCTGTTGTTATCTAAACTGGCTGCATAAACGAGGCGGTGGTCCCACATGTAAGATTGAAAAAGCAACTGCCTCCGTAGTCTATTAATCTCAAGAATGTCAATAACAGGCTGACCCTTTTTCACTTCCCTGTTCAGAGCTTTTTGGAGCGATTCCTAAAACAATATTGAGAACAATTAGAAATTACATAATAAATATAGGGAAAAAAAAATTACCTTTCACTTCGATGGAATTGAAATTGTAATTATACATAGGTTCTGTCTAATTGATTAATTCATGAATTAAGGTTAAGTTCGTGAATGTAGATAAAACTTTATGAGTGTGGATTTGAAATACCTATAAAACGGTCAAATCCACCTCAAAATGAGTTATCAACCACATTCATGAATTTAATCTCCATTCATAAATCAAACTAATAAAATATTGGGCTAACTTTCATTCATTAATTTAAATAAAATAATGTCCAAATCCTTTGTTTGAAATTATTCTAACAAAACATAAAATTAACTTTTGAATCATCCATACATATTTTTTAGAGAAAATTTTAATGTAAAAATATTTGTTGAGGAAAAAAAAACTATGAAAATTTAGTAGAAGCCAAAAAATTTTGTGCACGTATTAATGTGAAATTCAAAGGTACGTAAGAATTCATGTAAATCTGACTTTGTGATGAGGCCCATTTATGAGATTAAGAAGAACTAACTTGAGAAGCTGTGAAAATAACTAGGAAATAAACTATGTTTATCAAGTGTCTAAGTGTGCTCAATGAGAAGGATATTAACTACCTGTCATTTTAGAAACGAGAGTAAACTTGAAGATAAATTAGAAAAGTAACAATCTGTTGGCCTAACAAAGTAACAATAAACTAAAAGACAGTGAAAAGTGTACTTCCACAAAAATTCAAAGAGCATTAGCAAGTAAATTTTAGTTCATCCCTAGTGACTTAAAAGCTTGCATACTTAAAGAAAGATGGTGGATTAAAATGCTACTTAGACTAGGAGTTCCCAATTCATCTGCATGCATGTCCATTATTTAAATAGTCTACATGAAAACAGCGGTCGTGCATTTAAAATGACATTACTAAGGCCTAGAAGAGTTAATGTATGGAGAAAGCCTCACCTCAAATTCTGCCTTCTCCTTATTTAACATTGCTTCAAGCTCTCCAATTTGGCTTCTTGATTCAGGAAGTTTCATTCCACTGCTAGGTGGTGCTGCACTAGACCTTTTCTCTGTAATTCGACTCAAAGCATTGAGTACTTCATTAAATAGAAGCTCTGCCCGGTCAACAACCTGTTACAAAAAGATAATTTAATCAACTATATACAAAGAGATTTCATATGAAATAATAAAAACTCCAAAATGATGACCACTTCACCTCATCTGTTTCCTTCTGTATCCATTCCTGGCTCTCAGAGCTGAAATCAAGTTTTGAGGGTGGAAGGTACACAGAAAGAACATCAATTGATGCATACCGAAAGCAAGCAACCATATTCCCAAATCTGCACATATAAAGTCAGTGAGAAACACACACACACAAAGAGAGGATTTATTAAAAACGACAAGGTTTTAGTACTATTGTTCATACAGTTTGGCAATCTATGTTGAATAGAGGCAGTTATGCGAATGAACTTAGTAATCAGTTTCATCAAACTTAAAGCGTTCACTTAATGTACATGGCTATCCAAAAAAGATGTATTCTATTGGTTCGATAAAGTACCATAAAATCATTTTTCATGATTAAGATAACACCAATGTCATGATTGCTATGTTTTCCACATCACGAGGAACTTTAGATGCTGATAAAGCTATATATTTATGAATAACACAATAAAATAAAGAGATTAAGAAAAATACCCATAGAAACGAAGACAATCCCTATGCAGAGAATGACCACAGCTTGCCACCCTGCTTGCGGCTGCATGGTTTGAAAAACTGAGTTCCAAAAATTTCCCAAAAGATAAACCCCAAGCAGCATCAGACATCACTACTCTCCGTGTAGCTGGAGGAAAACCATTAGTCCTGGGACATCTCAGGCATCTGTGCCACATCCAGATCTTTCCATCCTTTTCACCTGGTAAGAGTATTTCTGATAACTTCTTAACAGATATAGTAAGAGTGCCTTGTCGATGAGTGTAACAATGAACATGTGCTTCTGATGGCATCTCACAAGCACGGCAAGTGTAACTCTAAAAAATAATTAGTGTTAGTTTTAAAGCATATGCCCATATTTTATAAACAGAAGATAAACAAATCTAAGATTTAAAAAAAAAAAAAAACCTTACTTGATCAAATAAATGGTCTCGCAAAAACCGACCTAAAGGTTTGTCAAAGCTACCATAGTATTTAATTCGAAAAAGATGAGACCTTTCACAAACAGTCCCCTTCCACACACACCGGGAAGATAAGGAAACCAAAATGCTCTGATGATCTGAAGGTGATGGAGGAAATTCTTCTTTCAAAAGTCCCAGCTCCTCAAAATTATTTTTATTTTCTTGTTGGGTAGTTGATACCTCTGAACTGTGTGACTGAGTTGGAACCATTTCACTAAGATCATTATGGGAATGTTTTTCCATAATATCTTCTGAATGCCCAACCCCATTAACAGTAAGATGATTACTCAGGGCAGCCACCCCGTTGTTGACTGCAGTTATTTCTGATACCAGAGAACCTCCATATCCCATTTTATTTTTCTGCTCAAAAGTACAGTAAGAATCTGAAACAACTTTCACTGTAGAAGGAACAGTAGAGAGAAATGCAGTTGAATTGATGAAAGATGAAGTGGCTGCTGTGGAATGAGAGGTAGGACCATCAGCTAGTGGTTGCATTTCAACTCGATCAACAGAAGAACTACTGATCGTTGAGTCAATAAATGTAATAGGGACGCTGTTGGATCTTTGTGGTTCACTACTAGTTTGCAGTCCCTGAGGCTTTTCATTGGAAGGAACAGTGAAACCAGGTACAGTTGATATAGATCTCTCAATGCTTGAAGGTTTGTCTGGGAGTGCCACTGTAATTGGAGAGTTCAATGGGAGTTCTGGTAGAGACGCCCCTTCATCAGCAAGAAAAGATGTTTCCAAAGCCAAGTGATATGCTGCAAAAACTCCATACTGGACCACATGTTTCACTTTCTTCAACTCATCCCCATTAGCACCTCTAAGTAAAATCTGAAACCGATGAAAACAAAAGAGATAAATACAACTTGTTAGTAGACCCATCTGATCAATGTCCAAGTACTCTACAAGATCAATAAAATGGTGTATGAATGGCATAGCTGCACAATTTGTATAGTTCCATGCTGTTAAGAAAACAGGCCAAGTACAAAAATATCTCCAAAAAGAGATGAAGCATGAATTGGCATATGACCATACGATTGGCAAACTTGATCATGCATCAGCCAAAAATTTCAACATTGTCTACTCGTCATAAGATAATACAAAATATCTCATCATCATCATTGTATTCTCTATAATTGAAAGTTTCGAGGACTTACGGTAAAACCCAATGGCTTTGGACAGCTCTCAAAATACATTAATGTCTTCACCATTTTTTTCCCACCCTGTCCAGCGGTACCAAGATCTTCCAAAAACCTCTCCACATGAAACAAGTCGCAGTAACCCAACTTTGGAGAAGAAAGATGATCAATTGAAGGAACTATTTGAGCACCTGTGCAACGGGCTATGCGTTCTAAAAGTGGCCTCTTGATATTGAGAACAAGAGAGATGTCTTTAGCAAGAAGGTACTCCTGTGCAAATCGTGAAACTGATTTCTCTACCAAAAGAACGTCAGGTTGGTGTACATCTATCCTTGCCACTGCCATCTTTAGATGGTCCATTTCCTAGAGAAGAAAGCAAACCCATGAGGAAGAAGAGAAAAAAAGTGAAAAAGTTCAAGGAAATAAACATAATTGCTTTTGAACATAGAGAAGCAAAAAGGATCACAACCTGCTGTAACAGAGTATCAAAACTTGACAAGTGGTTAGATACCCGCTGGTACTCGAGAGCCCCACTAAGGATCAACAATCGAGGTTTCTCTATTTTTGATGTCATCCGGCGATGAGCCACATTTTTCTTACAAACAACTCCTTTGACCACCATACTAAAAAAAGAAATAACAAAAGCCAAGTAAGAAAATGAACTTAGAAAGACTGCAACAAAAAACAGAAGAAAACAAGATTCATTGTGATAAGCAAATGCCAGTTATAGACTCAAATACAATTGCATAAGCTTAATGTACACTAGTTCGGTTATTTTATGAAAGGATTTCAACTTGCCATTTCCATTTATCAGATGATAGAAGGAAGAAAAAGAAAGATGCTTAAAGAAAGTTTCCAGTTGAGCAATGGTGCAGCTACCAGAGCTAGAAGAAAAAAGTTTTAATTGCAATTGATGCATCAATTCTTACACAATTCTTACACCAATCTCCGTATGGTTTCTCCATGATTGTGAAATTATCAAATTGTGTTGTTCACTAATGTGGCACCAACAGGGAGAACCATTTACTTGGTAGTGTTGGAGTCACATAATTGGTTTTCAATATGTGCTTAGCATAATCATGATTATTCTAGCGCAAACTTTTTATGTTCTTTCAATGGTTACCACTTACCATGAAATTTTTTTCAGAAACACAGTTTCCACTTTCCAACAGCAAAACAAATGTGAACCAAAGTTATGTAACAAGTCCAAAACCAATTTTAAGAGCAATGTCATAGCTTTTCTCAGTGATAATCTATCATAAGAAAACTCATAATGGAGTCTTGTCTAAGAATGCAAAATGACAACATGCTGTATCATGCATGGACAACATAAATAATTGTGGCAGCTACCTCTCACAGCGGC
The DNA here is from genome assembly GCA_949750685.1 of Vernicia montana. Lineage (NCBI taxonomy): Eukaryota > Viridiplantae > Streptophyta > Magnoliopsida > Malpighiales > Euphorbiaceae > Vernicia > Vernicia montana. Next base: position 7,730 of record CATKHJ010040819.1, on the reverse strand, counting down.
GTCCAGAGGCAATGCATTTTACTTTTACATATCCACCAGGGTCCATTCCTCCACCTTTGCTCATATCTGGCTTTAATAGTGTAGCAGCCTCCCATGACAGAGATGTAATGATTTCCAACCAGCTCTCTTTATCATCTTCATCACCCACAGGAATATTCTCAACCTGCAATAGCTGAGATACCAAAGCCCTGAAATGCCCATCAACCACATTCTTCATGGCTTTCTTGTGCTCATCACTTGACCTATCTCTATTACGAAATTCTCCACTTCCAAAACTGCTTGAGGAGCGTAAACGTCCCCACTCTCCAGCTGCATGCCCATCATTGTAGTCATCGTCATCATCAAACAAACCAACTTCCTTCTCATCTTCTTCATCTTCTGGTTCAGGTGGAAGCCAAAGTACTCCATTGTTCTCAAAATCCACAGGTTCAGCATCACTGTTTTCCCTAGGATACACAGAGGAAGGTGGCTCGCATTCATCATCCATATCATGCTCATCTTTTTTTACAGGTTGTGGCCTTCCTTCCAAACCATGTGAACCAAAACTATGATTTAATGGAGAGCTGCTTAAACTTTTTGAGTCAATATTTTCTCCATCAAGATGAGGTTTGTGTGATCCTTCATCATTGCTCATGCCATCAAACTCAACTTGGTGAAAATATTCACTGACTTGGGGAAAGTGCCTTGTTTCAGAATCAGACCGAAACACACCATAGTCATCATCGTCATCATCACTCCTGGTGCCAAACAATAATCGAGCATCAAATAACTACTTATTATTATATTAACAAAAACATCTTACATATGTACCACTTGTATTTTCTTTTCTTTTCTTTTTTTTGGGGTGGGGGGACATACTAAATATAATGCAATCGCAATATCTGATCTCGCTTGATAATAAAGTATTCAGCAGCTATTCCAAACAAATGCATGTTTTATGACATTCAAAAGCTGCAATTTCAGTATTTGATAAATGGTATGTCAGTTTCTGCAACCTACATGCATTAACAAAAATGTGTACTTGATTGTTATATTGCTATGTATTTCTCACTAGACAATAACTGCCCAAGGAGTGCTTAACAGGAGATGGATTATCAAACCTGTTCATAGAAAATGCATATTGGTTTGGAGATTGATAGCCTGTATCTGCAACAAGGCCATTGCTCCTTCCTGATGCTACTTCCTTTTGTTTATCTGAATTTGCTTCCATTTCAGACGTTTGATGTGGACCAAGACCTGCACTTTGTTGAGCTCGTTGATAGGGCCCAACTGAATATGGCATTGAGCCAAGAGTGAAGCTACTACTGTTAGCAGTGCCACTAGATTTAGAGCTGGCCAAACTTGCCGCTGACGGTGAACTACTAAGATCCAGGCTGGGAACCTGGATTCCATTATCAAAAGTAGCTATCCCCTGATGCCATTGTTTGAAACAGTAATTACACACCCGAATTTTCTCCCACTCTTCCCCTGCAGTCCTTGGATCACTAGATGGGACAGGAACTGAGTTGGCTGTACACTTGGCACAGAAAACACGGCCACAAATTCGACAATGGTGCCTACGGTTAATTAATGTGAACTGGGAATCACATTCATAGCATACCCTACAACTCTGATCGGGCATCCAAAAATCCCTTGACACACTCGGTGGCTCAGATCGCCAAGGGATCCAAGATTTGAATATCCCAACTAGCTCAGAGAATGTCTTGTCAGGAGAATCCATCTACAAACAATCCTTACAACCCCGTTCATCATGCTTTACTCATTTGCCACCCTCAATAAATCTTATCCCAAAAATTTCAGCTTCAATCAAGAAACAAAATACAGACAGAGACCAAAACAAAACTATGCTGCTACTATTAACGAACTGCAATACTAAAACTTCAAATGATCAAAAGCCAATCAGCATAGCAGCTCCTACTTTCTTCTCAAAATCCAAATATTAAATCTTCTTTAAAACCACTGCCTCCTCTAGTAAACCTCAATTATACCTCAATCTTATCCTTGGAACTTCGTTTGAAAAAAGAAATGGTAATTTATGACTCCTCAATCAGATACTACAGTTACTAAATTCAAAGCACCCAGAGCTCAAAACTGTATAAATCCACGAAAAACCATCTCGATAGATGAACAAAAAATGTTCTTTCAATAAACCAACTAACAACCACCTGTCCTCTACAACTATATTCAATGAAATTAAAAAATAAAATAAAATAAAAACAAAAACCAATATCCCAAACAACACCAAGATATAAATATATCTTTCCTACAAGAAGTTTATTTTCATTTTGATACAAATTTCTAATAGAGAAACAAATGTTACCTCATCAACAACAACAATAATAACATCATCACAATCAAGATCTTGTTCTCCAAGAAACTGGCGCCACCTAAGACGTAAGTCAAATAAATCCGTGACAAAAGGGTAGGTGGTGATTTTGCAAAAGGCCCGCCTACCCAGATAGCGATTTTCTTCAAAGAATCGATACGATCCAATTCTTGATCACAATCGTGAATTCATGATCGTGAATTTCTCGCCCTTTCACATAAAAAAGAAGGCGCCCAATTTCTTGCTTTTTCATGTACAAAAACTCCAACAAGATAATGCTAATAACAAAAATCATCAAATTACCACCTGATATTAAATTTCTTCTTCTTCAAAGATAAAATCCTCTGGTTTTTTTTTTTTATTTTTTAATAAAAAATTTCCTTTCTTTTCTTTTTCCTTTTCCAAATAATGATAGTAATTTTCCCTTTGTTTATTAATTTCTTATTTGGTTTCAATATTGCTAATTAAAATAATTTCTTTTTTATTTTGTTTCTTTTTCTCTGGCATAGATGGAGACTTCTTGATAACGTGCGTACATGTACACGTTATCATTCATGGACTCGACTGTGTAAAACGACAACGTTTACCTAAAAGTCTACTGTGTAAAACGACGTCATTCTATAACCGTACTTTTATTTCATATTCCCGAAATGCCCCTTGCAATAGAGAGTGACAGTTTCAGACTTTGTAGAAGTTGGGGTTTTGTTGGGTTTTTGGTTGTTGACTTCAGACAACTGTAAAGGCTCTGTCAAATGTGTACTTTTTGTTATCTTATTATTATTACTATTACTGGTAGTGGTAGTACGCGGATTTCAATTATATTTTTTATTTAATTTATATTTTTTATAATATTTTAATATTTATTAATTATTGTTATTCTTTTATTAATTTAATTTTTTTTTATATTTTGATTATTAATATAAATAATATATATATATATATGATTAAATTTATTATATACCGGCTCAACTAAAAGTATTTTTTTAAATTTAAATATTAATTTTTGATAAATTTAAATATTAATATAAATAAAATATATATGAGCCTAATTTATTATATTTGAACATAATTAAAATAAAATTATATATATTAATTTGTATATATTTTAATTGGAACCTATAAAAATATAATGATGTGATTTCGTCGTAAGTTAAAAACTACAAAAACATAATGATGTGGCTTCGCTAAAAATTAATTTTAAATCATTCTTAAAATCTGAGGTATGACACTCACGAATTTTTAATTTAACAATTTATTGACTATATATATATATATATATATATATATATATATATATATATATATATTTGTGTTTATGTGTCGAATTCAATTATTTATTATTATTTGATTTTTAAATTTTGCTCAAATTATTCCAAAAAGCGTTTCTTTTTTTTATTTAACATTTAATTAAATATATATTCTGAAAACCAAAATTACTTTAATAGAAATTAATTAATTAAGTTGTTGTTATTGATGATGGCCATGCTAGTTTTAAGGGCAAGCAAAGCAATATGTATATATATATATATTTGATTTTGTGTAGAACAAAAAAACATTTATACCCATCATTTAATGATATTATTTCTAGAGACATAACATGCTTGTATTTTGAGGAAATGTGTTATTATATAATAATACATTTCTTCATTAAAAAAATAAAATAAAAATCATTAGAGATGAGATGAGTATAATGCTAGCTGGCACTTGTGTTTGCCAGTTTGTAATTAGTTTATATCAAATCATAGCCACATACACATGTGGAGAACATTTGTCTAGCAATTAATAATTTCTTAGTAAGGAAATATAATTAATTTTTATGGAAATTTATATAGTTTTATTTCACATTGAATTGTAAGGAAATATAATTAATTTTTATGGAAATTTATATAGTTTTATTTCACATTGAATTGAAGGAAATTTCTTGTCTCCATACATTTACCTAACGTTTTATTATGTTCAAATAATTGTAAAATTAAAGCATTACAAATATACTAATTTTTTTTATGATAGATTGTATTAATTAAAGTGATCGATCGGATTTAAAAATAAAATTTCTGATTTTGTAAGAAATCGGATTAATTAAGAAATAATCATCATCATGCATCTAATCATATTTGAAAATAACATATAGGATATTTAGAGAGTTATAATTATTTATACTATACATTATTATTATTATTTTTTAATATAAACTCAATTAAAAGTATTTGAGTTTCTATTAAAGATTTGTGTTCTTTAATATTTGCTAGATTAATTGTAGGCTTTTTAGCCATTAAAGATCGGTGTTCTTCCCCTTGCCATTATAGTTTCTTCGGCCTTACAATAGTGTATATATTGTAACTTCTAAGAAACTAGTAGAATTGAAAAAAAAAATTAAAATAAAATAAAATAAAATACCACTGAATTAAATGAAACTTTATTGACTCTCATTCCTAAAGTACAGAATCCAGCAGGTCTAAGGTGATTATAGGCCCATAGCTTGTTGTAATGTATTATACAAAGGAAAAGTTTTCCTGTCGCGGTCCGCGAACAAAACTATGAATAGCGGGAAATAAAAAAAATGAAGGGGCCCCACTTGTTAATCAATAATTTATACTCCCGCTATTGGAAATGTGGCTCACGGGCCGCTACAAATATCAGCCTAAAGTTATTTCTAGCTTCAACAAATTTTGCCTACTTTAATCAATAAAGTCCAGTTTGTGTTTGTGCCTGGGAGAAGGATTATGGACAACATTTTGCTTGCTCATGAATTAGTTTGGGAGTATCACGAGAATAAGGGTAAGGGTGACTGTGCTTTGAAAATAGACTTGAGAAAAGCGTATAACTCAATTCATTGGGATTGTATTGAAGAAGTTCTTATTGGGTTTAATTTTCCAAATGCTTTTATTAAGTGGGTAATGAATTGTGTTGGGTCCCCTATATATTCCATTGTCATTAATGGAAATCCAGAAGGCAAGTTTCATGGAGCTAAAGGGGTTAGACAGGGAAATCCAATGTCCCCTTTGTTATTTGTTTTGGTTATGGAATATCTATCTAGAAGCTTCAAATTGTTATGCTCAAGGGATTTCAAGTTTCATACATGTTGCAAGAATTTGAAACTGAACCACACATGCTTTACAGATGATTTATTTATCTTATGTAAAGGGCATATGCCATCTGTGACTCAATTACATAGTGTTCTTACTCACTTTTTCAATGTATCTGGTTTACAAGTTAATCCTCAAAAAAGTTTGGTGTATTTTAGTGGGGTAGATAGCCAGAGTAAGGGGATCATTTTAGATATGGTGGGTTTCTCTAAAGGTCACATGCCTGTTAAATACCTAGGACTACCTTTATTCAGTCATAGGCTTTCTAAAACTGATTGTAAAATTCTTATTGAGAAGATGACTAAAAGAGTTAATGGGTAGGCAGTTAAATATCTCTCTTATGCAAGTAGATTACAGCTCATTAATTTAGTTTTAATAAGTATGAAAAATTTCTAGTGTCAGGCTTTTATTCTCCCTAAGGCTGTGATTAAGGTTGTTGAAAGTATCTGCAGGAACTTTTTGTGGAAAGGGTCAGCTGAGTACAAGCATGGTTGTCCAGTCTCTTGGAGGGATATATGTAGCAGAAAACAAGAAGGTGGACTAGTGGTGAAGGATGTGATTAGTTGGAACAAGGCTTTTGTTACTAAACACATTTGGGAATTGCATGCAGTTAAGCAATCTTTGTGGGTTAAGTAGATTATTAGTAATAAACTAAAGTTGTTGAGCTTTTGGGGATTAACTAAGCCTTTGAAGACTAGTTGGTGTTGGAAGAACTTGTTAAAGTTGAGAAGTGAAGTTAAGCCTTGCTTTGGATATTATTTGGGCAGGGGTGATTTTTCCTTTTGGCATGATCCTTGGCTTCAAGGTTCATTAGTTGCTGAGAAGTTTCCGTTAATTTCTATGGTGGATGCTGATATTCCAAAACAGGCAAAGGTAAAGGATGTGTGGTTCCACTATGACTAGTAGTTGCCATATCCTTTGAATGATGTCACTGAGTTGGCTTGGGACTATATTAAGCAGAATGAGATTGTTGATAATAGTCATGAGGATATTATTAGATGGAAGTTATCACCCTCTGGTGTTTTTTCCATTGCCAGTGCATGGTCATTTTTTAAGGGCTCTAAACCTGCTGTTTCTTGGTGATATGTGTTGTGGGAATATAATCATATTCCAAGGCATAGTTTCATAGCCTGGTTAGCCATTAAGAACAAATTGCAGTTGAAGGTTAAATTGAAACAATGGGGAGTCATACAAGATGATTTTTGTGTGTTTTGTAATTTACACAGTGAATCTATTGAACATTTATTTTTTCAATGTTCTATCATTGCTGCAATATGGTATCGGGTTTTGGATGCTTGTTTGTATAATCGAATGATTTTGAGTTGGAGGCGGGAATGGAGCTAGTACAGCAAAAGAGTAAAGGGTAGAAACTTGTTAAGTCAGATTCGGAGAATTGCATTTATTGCTTCTATTTACTATATTTGGCAAGCAAGGAATCTCATTATCTTTGAACATAGACAAAGCACAACAAGTTCTATTCTTAGGAAAATTAGGAATGTTGTTCTTTTAAAGATATATTCAAAACGAAACAATAGCAACAAGTTTTTAGACTTGTATAGGAAATGGCAAGTAATTGACTGATGTAAATAGTGGAATTCTTTGTTTCTTTTATGTTGTATTCTTTATTGAATTTGCAATAAGATTTCCTTTTAGTGTTTGACAAAAAAATAAAATAAAATAAACTAGTAGAATTAATGGCTTGTGATTTGAATAAAATTTATGTTTCATAGGGTAAAAAAATTTAGGACTTCAAACTTGAATAATTGTGTGTGTGTATATATATATATATATATATATATATATATATATATATATATATAATCTTCCTTCTGTCATTTATGCTCCTTATACTAATACAGAAAAACCTATTGTTCAAAATATTCGTATCCAGCCAAGGTATTCTACCTCAGACATATCTAGCTCTACTCTTCAAAATGTCAACTACCAAACAAATATACCCAGGACAGTGTATACTGATAGTCAAATTCCAAACCAAGAAGAAGAAAATATTTATGTTCTCTCTTCTCCAACACCTTCAGTCATTACTCAAAATATTGAAGCAGATAATAATGCTTTAGAAAAACCTTTTCAAATTAATAAGAAACTTCTTCATAAAGATTTTTATTCAAAAGAAAATGAATCAAAAAAAATTTGGTTTTTTCAAAACTTCTTAGATTCCATAAATGAAATTCAGGAAAAATATTATAATTTTTGTACTGAGTACAGAGTTCAAATCAGATTTTTTGATTGGTTTCAAATTCATGCAAATCAAAATAACATTGCATATCCATTCAAAAATTCAGAGCATTCAAACAAGT
>CATKHJ010040809.1:0-18034 GCA_949750685.1 Vernicia montana | reverse complement strand
CCCTCTCACCCTTCGGAAAAAGATTAAAAAATAAAAAAAACATCTAGCTGTCTCTTATTATGATATTGTTAATATTACCATGGCATCAAACAAGGATGGATTTTAGTTGTGTTTAACAATATTTTATTAATAGTTACTTTTTTTTTGGCTTTTGGGCTTCAATTTTAATATTTTAGCTATGTTCCTTTTATATTATATTTGATAAATAAATGTGTGTATGTGTGCGCGCGCGCTTTCATATCACATCTAATTAGTTTTTTCACTCAATTCAACTAAATTTTAATTTCAAAATTAATTGGAACCGGCTATATGAATTATTTATTATCACTCTAAATAATTACCTCTCCTCCAAGTTAGTTTAGGTCTATCATTTCCTTTTTTTTTTTTTTTTTTTTCTATCATAATGTGCTCAATTTTACTAACTGAAATCTCCCTAAGTTTCCATTTTATGTGACCAAATCATTTTAATCTTCATTCTCTCTTCTTATCCTCAATTGATGCGGTTCTCATTTTATCTCTAATGTTTTCATCGTATCTTATCCATTCTAGTATGACCACACATCCATCTTAGCATCCTCATACTGATAACACTCATCTTCGATACATATTGTCTCTTCATTGTCCAATAAACCTATTCATGGGTTTGGATGCTCGCTCGGCCTGTCAGAAAAAATTCGAGTTTAGACATAGTTTTTTTCTTGGGCCCGCTCACATCCATCTTAGCATTCTCATATTGGCAACACTCATCTTCGATATATGTTATCCCTTCATAATCCAATAGACGTATTCATGGGTTTGGGTACTTAGTCGGCCCGTCCAAGCTCGCCATAAAAAATTAGGGTTTAGACAGTTTTTTTTTCTTGGGCTCGCTCGAGCCCGAATCCAAAAAAAAAAAAACTATTTTTTAGGTGGGTTGGAGAATATCATTTCTTTAATATCTGCCCGATAAGCTCGGTCCGCCTAAAAATTTTGCATGTAAAAAATTATACATATTTTTTATATGGGCTGAGCTTGGTCAAAATAATAAGTTTGTATAGTCGGGTCGGACTTGGGCTTAAATTTGAAAAGTCAAGTTCAGCCCGGCTCGTAATTTGAACAGGTCTATTGTCCAACACTCACTACAATATAACATAGTCAGTCAGATAACCGTACAGTAGAAGTTTCCTTTCAATTTATTGAAAATTTTATTGTTAAATAGGACTCTCGTGACAAGCTTCCATTTCAACAACTCAGCTTTTATCATGTGGCTAACATTCTTCTCACAACCTCCATCTCCTTGAAAGATTGAGCCTAAATATTTAAAATAAATGCTTTGAGACAATGCGACTCCATCCAAGCTAACTCCCTCGTTATCCCCACTCCGTCATTCACTAAACTTGCAATATTTGTTTATTCACTAAAATTGGTTTATTCACTAAGAAAAGAAAAATTTATATATTTGTTTCTTAAAATGTAAAAGTAGAATGTTGAAACATTATTTATTCCTTAATTATTTTGTTTCTGAATCATAGCTATTCTACATCAAAGCCTATGCTAACTAAATAATGTCTATCCTCAAAATAATAATAATAATAATAATAATAATAATAACTAAATAATGTCTTGGACCTAAGTTTGGGTTAATGACAAAAAGGCAATGAATGAGTGAATTTAGTATCTGTTAAGGCCCAATGACCTTTTATAAAAATAAAATATTAAAATCAAAGGCAGGTACTAACCAATGACGTATTACAATTGATAAATAATAATAAGTTTCTTGATGCTATAATCTCTGTATAATCAAACAAAATCAAGAGCGTTGGATTTGCTGACCACATTATGGTTTGACCAGCTAACAACCTTAATTAAGTGGGTAACACTACATTAGTTGGTTTTAAACCTAAGAAATCAAAAGTTTTGATTAATTTTGTTAACAAAATCAAACGTTATTAAAAATAAGACCATGTGACTCACATGTAAACACCAGCTTGAATCCAATACTGATTAATTCTAAATTTATAATAATAAATAATCCTTCATAACAAAACAGGGAAACGGTTATTCTCCCTAATGTCGTATGTTGAATTTTTTTTTTTTTTTTTGAAAAAATCGTTTGTTGAACTGTTGGTAATTAATTAATTAATAGCATAATTTACTAGTAATAAATTTGCTATATATATATATATATATATTATGTGTCCATGTGTTATACATGAAACACTTTTCAATCAATAATATGTAAAAGAGTCTACATCCTTCGGATTCGGGTCTAGTTGAATTTAGAAAAAAAATCCTCTCTTTAGATCTGTCTTCTTAATTAGGCGATTCTGAACCTATGATAACATTTTTTCACTTTTTAAATAAACTCGTAATTTGATTATATATACAAATATTAAAAATAAATATTTATTGAGTTGATTAAAAAAAAAAAAAGAGAGTTTTATACTTTTATATTTCTCTAATGGAAAACAAGCCCTCATTTTTTTTATTGGATAAATTACTATTTAGTTCTTGATATTTGATCAAATTAACTAACTCGTCTCTATTTTTTGAAAAATTAACTAATTAATCCTTCAGTTTTGGTTTCGTCAGACTATTTAGTCCTTCTATCCAATTTTTATACTTTTTCTGCTAAATTTTTAAGAAAATGACTAAAATTTCATTGTATATATAATAAATATAATTTATTTTTATTATTTAAAAATAAAAAATAAAAAAATTCAAATTAATAAAATTATATAATAATCATTTAATTATTTAATTTTATTAATATAAATATTTTTTTATTTTTTATTATATATAATAATTATATAATAATTATATAATTTTATAATTTAATGATATTAATTATAATTATTATATAAATATATAAATATTATTCACTTTTATTCATTTGAATTTTTTATTTTTAAATAATAAAATTAAAATTATATTTATTATATATATAAGTGCATTTTAGTCATTTTTTAAAAAATTTAACAGAAAAAAGTACAAAAATTGGACAAAAGAACTAAATAGTCTGACGGAATCAAAACTGAGGAACTAATTAGTTAGTTTCTCAAAAAATAGGGACGAGTTAGTTAATTTAGTCAAACTTCATAGACTAAATAATAATTTGCCCTATTTTTAATAACAGATTGAGCTTGATTAAAATATTAGGCCCATAAAGCTGGTGCTGGAAAAACTCAAGCCAAAACTTAAAAAATTCAAGTGAGTTCAAATTTTAAATAGATATAGTCATAACCAAAAAAATATATTATACTTATGTACATAAAAATTATTTTTTCTTTTCTTGCATTATAATAATTTATAGGTATTATCGTTGATATTTTCAATAATCTTTTAAATATGTTACTTTTTTCATTTATTTGTAAGTCTATCCATTTTTTTTTTACTTTTTCTTATCCATATCATCATGCTATTTTTTTTAAAATAATTTCTCCTTGATCTATGTTTTCGTTTATTTCATTTTTGCACGTTTCTTTTTTAAAAAAAAATGTTTATTTTCATTTTATTGTAATATTCGTAACTAAAATGTTATTTTAAGCACATAAATTTTAATTTTTTATCGAGCTTATATCTATTTTATTATACTATTAAATTATGCGGGTAAAATATAAGCGTGAAAACACTTGCATCTCTTATGAACTTATTATTAGTATGTGATATAAATAAAATAAAATATATATTTATGTTTTAAAAGTCATCAATTAAAAATATTGATCAAATTTTAAATTATTTACATTGGAAATTATATTTTTGAGAGATACAAATCTTAGAAAATATTTTATTTAATTTAAATTTATTAAAAAAATGAGAATTTGTTGATTAGAATAATATTGATAATAATGTTTTTATAAGTTAATTAATTTTATGATAAAATTACATTTTATAGAAAAAGTATGCCTCTTAATAATATTTCTAAAATTTCCTTTTTCTTCAACTTCCAATAATAAAAAAAAAAAAGTTTTGGCAAAAGAATCTAAATCACAAATTAAGATGAGTCTATTTTTCATTAAGTAAATCAAGCGATGGAAAAAAAAAATCAAACAAATTCTAGAGACCAATAAAATAGAGAAATTTCTAACTTTTCTCATTTATGTATTATTGAAATTAAATTTCAACAATATCTATTTCAAATCATAAAAATATATTTATTACGGTCCTTTCCAATAGCATTTTCTCTTTCTATATTAATAGTATATTTTCTCATAATTTTAATTGGTTTGAGAAATTGGTGGAATTATATGTGTTGTGGTGAGTAACTAATAAATTATCCACCTAAAGTACATTTAGTGAGATTTATAATTTCAAAGATAATAAATTAGAATATTATTAACCAACTAGCAAATTAATAAGAACCATTTAATTTTCATCCAATGACTATAAAATAAGTAACCATTCATAGGTAAAAACAATAGTAACCATTAAAATCACAATATATATATATATATATATATATATATATATATATATATATATATATTAATTGTTATTATTTGAAATGATCATAATTGACTTATTAAATATACTTTTTTACTTATTTAACTTATAATACCAAATTAAAATATTATTGAAAATTATATAATAAAATATACACGTTAAATATTTTAATACAAATATTAAAATAATTGTGTATAATATTTTTTTTAAGTTTGTATCATAAGTAAAAAAAAATGTTTATACATTTTATATCATAATTATTATTTTAATTATTTTAAGAAATTATAATTTTTTTTAAAGTTTGTATCATAAGTTAAAAAAAGGTTTATAAATTTTATATCATAATTATTATTTTAATTATTTTTAAGAAATTATACTACATAATTATTTTAATATTTTTATCTTAAAATATTTAATGTGTATTTTTTATTATATAATTTTTAGTAATATATATAATATAAAGTCAAAGTCTCATCTAATTGTATTAAATTAAATAAATTTAAGTCAAAATGTCATATAATTGTATTATATTATATGACTTTTGAATCAATGTGTTATCTTATTATATTATATTAGATGACTTTTAAATCAAAGTATCATATGATTTTATTATATTAGATGACTTTTGAGTAAAAGTGTCATATAATTGTATTATATTTATAGATTATATAATTTTTGAGTCAAATACTAATGTTGAAATATTTTTTTTAAAAATTAAAAAGGTTTTATATTCAAATAATATTTTACTAAAATAATAATTATATTACACAATTATTTTAATATTTTATCTAAAAATATTTAAGGTATATATTTTATTATTATATAATACCAAGGGAGGCGTCATTTCTTGATTTTTGGACGCTTCCCAAAATGCTTGATCGCCTGATCATATAGGATCGGACGACCAAGTTTTTTTTTTTTTTTATCATTTTTTTACTTTTAATTAAATTTAGATATTATTAATTTTTTTTCAAGAAAAATAATAATATACTTAAAATATTTATTATTATTTATGTTTGCCAATAATTTAATTTTCAAATTCATATAAATTTTCTCATTATAATAAAATTTATTTTTGAGTCAAACACTAGTGTTGGAATAGTCAAAATCAGATTTAATGAGATTTGTAGTTTTTAAGCCATTAAACTATCATAAATATTGATATTAAAGCTCCTAAACTAATTACAGCCTTTAGATTTTGATCTAACGGTAAAAAATTGATACCCATAAATGGTTACTTCTATACAGTAACCATTAAAACAATATATATATATATATATATATATATATTTATATATATATATATATAGATATTTCGGTCGATTCGGTTCAAATCAAATTTTTTTAATAAGAATCGAACATAATCAAAATTAAATTCGATTTACTGTTTTAAAAATCTAACTGAATTAATCGATTCGATTTAATTTTTTAATTTCGGTTGGGTTTTACTCATTCCTAGTCATAGGAGGGAGCAACAACTCTACCAATAATGACCATTGTCACATATCCAAAACCCCAAGATGAAAGGGAGGGCAACAAAGCACACACACAAAAAAAAAAACTACGACTTTATTAATATACAGAACCGGAGAAAAACAAAAGAAAAATAGAAGAAATGGATCAGGGTTAACCCTAGAAGGTGGCCCTGGCCGCACTAACAAAGAAGAGTATAAAACCCTAGCAAAACAAATAAGAGATTTGTGAGTAGATAGTTAAAATAATGTTTAACACCGGTAATTTGGTTTGGCAAAAATATATTCATTAATTTTATTTAATTACAATTTTACCAGACTTGGCACTAATTCTACTTAGTGAGAATATAATTACCATTAATTATATTATGATATTATATATATATTTTCATAAACTCTTATACATTTATATATATCTTTCTATTTAATTGTTAGTTATAACTTTACCAATTAACAATAATATTCACATTCTTTTTTTTACTTAATTTTTTCTACTTAAATACAATTTTTTCATTAACTTTATTATTATGTTGTATTATTTTTTTTAATAAACCCTTATGCATATATATTATCTTTCTAATACTAAAAAAATATCAAATAATAAAAGAAAAAAATCATTTTGTGAGGAATATATAATCATATACTCTACTAACTATTACGGTAAATAATCTTATAATATAATTATAGTTTTCTAATAAAATCTTTTTAAATAAATTTAAAATTATTATTTTGAGAATATCATAAATAATTCAACAGACTATTTAAAATTCTTTAATTAATATTAGAAGTACAAAATAAAAGATAATATTATATGGATAACAAATGTTATATTTTTTATAAGTTATAATTATAATATTATCATGATTAATATTAAAACTAGAATTAAAGTTAAAATTTTATTTTTTTTAGAGAAAAGTTAAATTTTTATTTTATTTTGATAATCACGAATATTATTTTAATAGTATGATTATTTATATATTTAGTGTGCAATCATGTTTTAAAACTACCAATTTTAATTTTTTACACATATAATCAATATTATATTAATATTGAAATTGCCTACGATATATGAATCTTTATATAAGAAAATCAAGATTCCTTTTCTTGATTAACTTATCTTATAATTCATCATAATTTATAATTTATGATAATATATTTAGTAAAAAATGATATAAGAATCTCACACGCTTAATCTTTTCTTATTTAAATGTAAATAATGAAAATCATTATAATATTTGTGATGATATTTATTATAAAATTTTACATCATAAATAAAGATGAAAAAAGGGTGAATATATAATTAGTTACACCATGCTACAATATTTTAGTAATTATAACTTCGTAATTTCTCATGAACATTATTTTTCATAATTAAAGAAATAAATTTTTGTCATTTGACAATATAAATCACTATATAAATAAAGATAATATAATAACTACTAATTCAATAAACCTAATATAAATAATTTATTTATTTATTTATAGATACATATATAATAATATTTTAATATTAATAAATTTACAACTATTAATAATATTTTAATTATTAAAAATACAACAGAATTTAAAGTTGGGTCCAACTAGTAATAATAAAATAAAATAAAAAAAAAAAGCAGAACTTTTGTGCAGAATATTAATCCCTCCCCAGACTGATCAAAATATCTGGTGGTATCTCTATCTCAGCTGCAGGATTTCAAGAGCATTATTAGATTCTCAATTTCCCCAAATCTTTTGTAGTTGTGTATCATCATCTTGTTGAAAAAGGAAATATTCATCACAGCAAGAGCCAAGGGTTACTTTTACTACCCACACCAATTTGCTGTAAGAAGAAGAACCATATAATAATATATGTAATCATAAATTCTATGATCATTATGAATTTCAGTGAGGATAAGCAGATGAAGTTGTAGCTTTTTTCGAACATGTGAAAAACCTATATATAAAGATTCTCATATATGGATGAAGTCAGAAGATGGTATAGGGAAAGGGAACCCGCAAAAGCAGCTGTACACAGCACCATTTTTAAAGCTAAAGATAAGCAAAGAGTACAGCTACTGATCATATATATAATGGTCTCTTGGGGTCCATTTATTATACTTTTGTTTCTTGCCAACCAGGCACTCTGCCTAAAATGATTCAGTGATATCTTACTAATTAATATCCCTTATTGAATTATTTTTGCAGCTCACATATAGTTGATTACATAAACCCTGAAAATGGATAATAATATATACAAAAGCATTAGAAATCGATTAATTAAGTGCAGTAAAAAAAATGATTAGAGTTGACAAGATTTCAAATTTAAGCTCCAGTTAAGAAAAATTGCTAAAGAAAATATCCAAGTAAGTTAGGCTTGGGCATAACAAAGATGTCACCTGACCTATGGTTACAAGCTTACAACTTCAAACAAATATGTGGGAAAAAAGAAAAAAAAAAAAAAAAGGGGAAAGCTATTACTTGATAAATACCATGTTCCAACAACCTATTCAGCAGAAAATCAACACACTTGTCTCTGTTTTGACACTACAGTCCAACCACCATCTGTAGGGTCACAGTCTTCCATTAAATTAAAAAAACTAAGATTTTATGATTCACATTACGACAGCAAACATTAAAATCACCTCAACCACCTCCTAAGGTCGCTAGTTGAAGAAGGTGAAATCTCACCTCCAAGGCTGTCCGTACAACAAGATGAATAATTAGATTGTTGTTCTAAACCAGCAAATTGGACACCACTAACAGTCTTGAAACTTGGACTCCTTAACCCATGTCCAAAACCCATCCCTGCATTATAAGGATCTGGGGCAGGAAAAGACAGCCGTTTCTTTGCAGACCCAACTCTGTCTCTCTCTGGAGTTGATGGCCTTTGCCTTGGTGCACTTTGGGATCTCACTCTAGCCTTAGCAGATTCGGTTGCTGCCATGTAATTTGGCAAATTAGCATTACTGCCACTAGCACCAACCCTTCCTTGTTGATGCAGATTTCCAGTGTAATAGTAATTGGACCTCAGGCTTGGTGTTTGAGAGGGATTATAGCTTCTATCTTCTCTTCCACAACGTGGGCTCGCTGACCGGACCTGAACAGGTCTTGTTTTTGATGGAGAGGGTGTAATGGGAGAGTGGTGGAGAGGTGCTGTTTGATGGGCTCTATGGAGAGGAGAGTTGGGTCTTGGGTGTTGGTGTTGGTTATATTGGCTTTGATTGCTTCTTCTAAAATTTGTGGCTAAGTATGAGTAAGGCTGAGAGGTATCAATTTCTACAGTTTTGATGGGGTCTCTTTGATCAGTTGAAGCTCTTGCTCTGCTGCTACTATCCCATGGCTTTGTAGCTATCCAGCGGTCAAGCCATTGCGGTCTTTCTTGGAGCTCATCTTCATTCCCTATTGATGGGCTCCTACGAGTCCTCCATATCTTTGAAATGGGTTAGCAAAAATGAAATCAATTAGCTCCACAAAGATGTTATATAAAATGAACAAAAACAGAGGATTTACAATTTTGCAAGAAATGAACCCTGTACCTGTTGAGAGAAAGCGTGAGACAAGGTCTTTTCACGCTTCATTGCAGCCTCTTTCCTGTGTTGCAACATGGCCTTTACTTCCTCAATAGTGTGTGGCCGATCATCCCAATCATCTGCAATGCTGCTTCCCTCTCTTGACTGTCACATTGAAAATTGAACTATACATAACAATCTTTAATTAAGCTTTTTCAAAAGTACAAAACCCAAAAAGAGCCAAGGAACTATTCGCTTATTGGCTTTCTTTTCTTTTCGCCATGTTACTGCTTTCGAGATCAAGAAAAATAAGGTAATACCCAAAAGAGCAATTAGTTACCATTGATTTTCTATCTGAAATGTCTTGAAGATATCGAGACTCAATTGCGCTATTGGTATCACTAAATGTGGACTTCCTGCTGCCTTCATGTGAAAGCCTTATGCGGTGATCCAACACTCGAGCCTGTACTCTAACTAGAGCTTGCATGCATCGCAGGGTCATCTTGGCTTGTTTTCTCACATTGTGTCCTCTTACTAGAGCTTGCAACTTCACTAAACCTTTAAGCGCACGAAGCGCCCTCCTTGCCTTCAACCACCAACACAACCCCATTTCTTAATTTTAACATTTTCAATTCAGGGAATTAAAATCTAAGACATTTAATTAGAATCCTAAATCACAGCTTTATGCCTGAAAAAGTTAAAAGCTTTTAATCGAAATCTCTCAATAATTGTTAGTTAATATCCAAATGAGTACTTGCTTTTCTTACCAGGTAACCTCTAAAAGCGGTTTGAATAACAATAGCAGCATAATGTTCTCTAGCATTATAAGTAGAACTAGTGAGCCGAGCTACTTCAGCCACCGCCTGGGAAGTAGCTACCGCAGCCTCAGCTGCAGCTGCGGTGGCTACCGCCACTGCAATGGCATGTTTGTGCTCAGCTGTCTCAGCTGACAAATGGTCTGTAGGTACCGCACTACCACCACCACTATAAGCCACCTTATGATCAGTTGCTGCCTTGGATTGTGTCACCGGTTCTTGAGTCGTGGGTTTCCTAAATATCCATCTTCTCTTCTCTCTCTTCTGCACAAATTAAAAGCAAGGTATTAAAACAAACAGAATACTCACAACAGATCAAGAACCCAAAAAAAGAAAAAAAGAAATGACGAGAACCTTTTCTTCATCTTCTTCTTGGTCATGGTCGTCTCTTCTTCTGCTAGTCTTCTTATCAGTAGTATCTTTAGTAGGAGATCTAAAAGCTCTTTTGACAGCAGTCAACCATGAGCTACCTCCTTTCTTCCCCATCAAAAGATTAGGTTAAACGAAGCTGCATTTACAGCGACGCTACAAGAAAAATCATCACAAGAATCCAGAAAGAAAATGGATATATGGGTCGAATTGTTTGCTTTGGATAGAACATAGAACATAGAAGACTTGACAAGGTGTAAGAAGAGATTAATTAATATAATAGAATGTAACGTGGAAGCGCACAGCTAAAAATTAATGTTACTCCATATGCCTAAAAAATTACCAAAAGTTAATGTTTTGTTTATTTATTTATTTGTTGTGTGACCTGGAGGACAGTGATGGTGGTGGTGGTGGTTAGTGTCAGAGAGTTCCGTTCAATAATTTTTTTTTTGGATTTATAAATTTTAGAAAGAAAGAAAAACAGTATAGTATTAGAGATAGAGAGAACGTGAACGCAAGAAACAGAGTGGTATCGAGAAGAACGTTGAAACTTAGAAAGTTGAAAACGCAGAACAAGTTGGGCGAGGTTAAGGCCTTAAAGCTGAGGCTGCACACTGCACAGCCACCCAAAAAAAAGCCTCTTTCTTTTTCAGTTCGCCTTTCTTTTTATTAAAAATAACGGGTCACGTCGCGTGAACTCACATGCTACCCCCATTTGGATTATGGAGAGAGAGAGAGTATCAGCCTATCAGGTGCTCCTTGGACCACTGTAGACTGACCTTTCTTCATCAGCACGTGGTTTGTTTATTATATTTTCATTTAGTGAGAAATAAACAAATGAGAAAATTAGAAGAGCATGTTAATGTTTTGCCTCAATTTAATCCATAATTATCATTTTGTTAAAAAAAAAAAATAAGAAGACTATCCATAATTATCATCTCAAGACTGGTCAAAGCTGGTTTAGATTCCTTGATCACGCAAATTAAACAAATGTTTTTTTGTCGTTTTCAGTCACCTTATATGCCAGTTTTGTTCAATTTCTGGAATCAAAATTGAAAATGGAACTGTACGAAATTAATAACGAAATGATTGTTTTTTTCAAGTATTTAATTCAATAAAAAAAATAGAAAAATTATGATTGATTCCTTATAAATTTTTTTTTTTAATATAAGAATCATAATGAATGTAAAATTTTTAAAATTTTTTTATAAATGAACTATAATTTGTAAAATAAAAAAAAATCTTAAATATTTAAAAATTAGATTTTCAATTAATTTTATATTTAAACAAGTTGAATTTAAGTAAAAAAATAATATTTATTTTTAAATATGATTTAAAAAAGCATCATTTAAAATTTAATTATATAAATTAAATTAAAATAAATTTTCTACAATTTAAATATTTAATGTTGTACCATTCCAATTCAAATACAAACGAGATGAGGTGGAAACCATTGGCTTAAACACTATTTAAAGTGGAAAAGAGAAGAAAAATTAAAGTTATTCTTGGCAGTAAGCACAGTTACATGAGATTTAAATTGGTCCTAATCAAAACCGCATTTCATACTAGGCATTTTTCGAGTGTATTACTCAGATTATACAAACTTTTTTTCGGAATTTTTTTTAGAGTAGAAAGAAAATAAAAAGAGAAAATAAATTTTATTTTTCTTAATTATTTCCCTCCCTCTTATTTGTTTGGATGGATGGAAAATAAATAAAGAAAAATAAACTTTATTTTCCATCATCCTCTTTTTACTCTTTATTTTTATATTTTTTTTTTAAAATAGAAAGAAAATATAAGATGAAAAATAAAGTTTATTTTCCTTCCTCTTTTCATTTTTCTCTCTTTCCAAACATAAAAAATTTATTTTTCTCTTTTATTTTTTTTACTCTCTTATTTTCTCTTTTTCCAAACATAGTAAGCAAGGACTTGGATTTAGAATATGCATTAGGAGCCCAATTTGGTTCTTGTACAAAAGGTCAGTCATAACTCAATACTCTGCATCCTTGGATCCAGAGTTGAAACTGACAAAATATTTGTACCATCTCCCATCTCCCATCTCCCTTCTTAAAATTGAATAGGTTAGGCCTTGTTGAAAGTTCAAACCCTTCCCAACAAGGAATAAGAGTTTCACTGAATCCAACTTTTATAACAAGAAAATATAAAATTTGACAGTTGGGGACCAACCTCCTTCAATGATTTCACATTTCACAACCACCATTGAACACATCAATGAATCAAACCAATAATGGGCCTGGCCTTCCCTCTCTACTCTGCTTCATAGATTCCACTTCCTTTACGTCATTACATTGAACAAATCAACCATTTGGTGCCAAAAAAAAAAAAAAAAAAAGAACAAATCAACCATTTATATCATAATCACATGTTCTCTCTCTTCTATTATGCATCCATGGGTGAACAGAAAATTTCTTTTCTAAAAAAATCTAAAGCAGATTTTGATCATAATGTAAAAAAGAGACTATAAAGTCCATAAAATTGCAGAAGTGAGGTCTCAAATTAATAAACTTGACATTATAAAATTTCAAACTTTACAATGTTCTTAAAAGCAGTACGATTTTCTTCATTGCACTGACATATCTTTTTCATTTCATTTTGTTCCATTCCCTTTTCATTTCCATCGGCTTCTTCCTCTGTAACTTGTCCATTACTTCAAATTAAGATCCTCACCCACCATAATAATATATGGTTTAGTTTTCTAATCTAATTTACAACACAAAATTGCAAGCTAGAGATTATCTTCAAGTAATTAGACATGAAGATTAATTTTCGATTCTGGATATAAACGTTTTTTGTTTTTTTAACCAAAGATAGCTTCATAAGATAGAACAAAATCTTACAAATGGGGATTAACAAGTAGTTGGCTTTTAAGCCAATCCAACAGCACAGGATCATCCATCAAATTTGATGAATGAATGAGGGCTTTCCTGGCTACAATGTAAGCCAATTACAAGATCTTTTAGTGTAAGTAAATTTACAAAGGACAAAAGAATTGGAAAGGTTAAGGATATCCTTTGCAACTACTTCACACTCCTTGGAGGGACTGCAATTTTTCTTCAATGCTTGTATAAATTCAAGGAGTCACTTTCAATAATAGCATGTTGCACACCCTTTTGCATACCCAGTAATATGGCCTCTCTGATTGCAATGCCTTCCCAAACAATAGGATTAGTAATTCCAGGAAAGGATTTGCATAAAACATGTTGAAATTGGCCATAGTCATTTATGATTACAATTCCCACAGCTCCCAGATTTTTATCAACAGCAGCATCACAATTTATCTTAAGGAAACCAGAAGGGGGAGGGGACCATCTGAGTTCAGATAAATTCAGTATAGACTGACAAACACCATCAGTCTTTTGCTGGTTTGAATCATTAGCAGCACAAATTTCATCTCGATAATCCAAGGATTTTTGAATTGCAACCACACTATCCCAAGATTCAGATTCAAACAATAACACATTCCTTGCTTTCCAGATGTGCCATAAAAGAAGACCAGCAAGTAAAATAAGATCATTACCTTGTGGTTTGTTTTCTAAATTGGATAATAACTCTTTCCATCATTCAATCGCTGAGTTTTGGATATAAACATTTTGATTGAACCTAATTGGATTGTCTGATGGGTCGATTTCCATTTTGCAATGTCTACTTGTATGATGAATAACCGGGCCTGAGTTGCCATAGCTGGGCTTACACTCTAAAAACATTTTCTCGCATAAGATGTAAAATGCAGTCAAATTCAATAGACCGTCGCTATGGGCCAACTTTCTTTAAAGTTCATATTAAAATGGTTTTGTATACAAATATCTCAAAAAAAAAAAAAAATTCTCATACATGCAATTTTTTTTTAAATACACTTATTAAATTTTCTATTTTAAAAATACTTCATTTTTAAAGATATATCATAAATATATCAAACGTATATTATAAATATATCAAACGTATATCATAAATATAAAAAAAAAAAAAGACATTTTTGAAAACCTGAAAAAATAAAAGAATATTTTTGAAAAAAAATTAAAAAATTAAAAAAGGTGTATTTGGTGTAATTTTTTTAATTAAAATTTATAGATGGAAACACCTTTTTTTTTTAATCATTTAGTTTTAAAATTAAATTTTAATTTTTGTTTGTGTTAAGCTATTCTACTTTGCACTGACATATATATATTCCTTTAATATCTTTGTTACTCTTTTTTTAGTGGGACAAGGCAATAATAATATAACATGAATAAAATAAATGGAAAGAATGGGAAAGAGATTTGGGGATGTATGGTAGGAAAATCAAGAAAAGTCAAAAGGGACATAGGTGTCCAAACTCCACAAGAGTCCACCTTTCCTGTACCCATTTGAAAAACACTACACTTAGCCAAAATCCAAAAAAAAAAAAAAAAGGGGGTCATCATCTTTGCTGGTAAAACAACAATTTAAAACTTTAATCATTTGATATTTTTTTCTGTTTTATATTTCTGGCCTAGTTATGTCCTTATCCCTCTCCACTAGTGAGACAATGCTTGTTGGGAATCATATTGCCCTACTGGTCCTTTTTAATTTGTAACCATTCACTTGAACTTTTTTTTTTTTTTTTTTGAAAAGAAAATGTTCTTAGGCCCTATAGCTAGCCCCGGCAACGGGCCGTTTAATTTTGAACTAGAACGGCGAACTCATGGCTCTGAGCCATAATCGATTCAAAGGAGTAGGAGTCTAAAACCGGACCGTGTATATATATTAGCATTTAGCAAGGTAAACCAAGAATAATAATTTTAACTCAGATTTGTTTAATAGAAATTAACTTGTATCCAAGAAAAATAAGTTTTTTATTTAGTTAATATTGAAAATTAGATGAAAAATATTAAAAATTTTAATTTTTAAGATCATAAAATATTTAAAATTATCAAAATTTCATATTTTTAATTTATAATTAAATATAAAAATAAAAAATCATCTAAGAAACATAAAAATTGTAAATTATAACAATTACTGGCTACCGATGCCCACCATCGATGATCAATGTTGTGACTATGCATCCATGTTCAGTGGATTAAAAAAATATGTTTATATGTTTATAATTTTTTTTTTTTTTACTATAATAAGTTTTGTAAAAATTAAAAAATGACTTAATCTTCCTTTTAACAAAAAACAATATTTTCTGCTAACCAATTTTTTTAAACACTCCTAATGGTAGAAAATATAAATATTTTCTACGAAACAAATTAAGGGTTTAGAATTCTTATATTCGTTTCATGTCATTTTATCAATGGGTTAAGAGGATTTTTTTAGAATTTTTCAATCAAATAAATCACTAAAATTGAGAAGATGTGATGATTCATCAAAATTTTGAGATTGAAATGTAACTAGGCTTTAAATTTAATCATTATGTTCTTGAAAAAAAGGAAATCATTAATCAGATAATAAATTCCAAAAGTATTTCTTAGCAAACACATGGAGATATATAGTAGGGTAAAGGTTGTCTCAGCTTTCAGATGAACTCATGTTCTCTTGTTGCGTGTGGAGGGTAGCTAAAAGAGCATAAATGTCTTTAAAAAAAGACGGGAAAAATATATATAATAATGTTCTCTAAATTACTATAAACCCATGAAAATAAATATAGATATAATTAATTTGTCTGTCACCCAACTTTTAATCGTATTGAATTAATATCTAATATCCATTGAGATTTGATTCTTATTTGGCCTTGTTTTTTCAAAAAGATATGAGTTTCCAAAGCAAAACCTAGCTTTCAATTCATCTACAAATTAGAATTATTGTACGTGCCCCAATTTTGATCAGATGTAACAGCTTGCCAATATGGTCGTACCCCACCTCACCTAACTTGATTAATTCGCTAAATTTTTAGTTCTAGTTAAGCATTTACTTGACCCAATTATCATCAATAGCTTTAGGAAAGTAATCGATGAATGATCGATACGAATGTACTGTTCAACTCTAGCTAACAGCCTAACAGCTAGGTAGTTTAATTTTCCTTGAGACAATAATTATTGTATTTAATTAATTAAATTAAAACTAACAAAAACTCAATATCATTCATATCGTATTTCAAATTATATGATTACAAGTTTAAAATTTAATCAGAGCAAATAAATTTTAAAAATACCTTCTTGGTATTCGACGGTTTTTTTTCGCATTAAAAGTAAAAATCTCAATTAATAATGTACAATTTTATTCTTATTTTTTATTTTTTTACATTGAAAGAAAAAGATAACTTAAATTTAAAATCTTATCTAAATTCAAATATATACTTATTATCAGACTAAACATATAAATATATTTTACAATTTATTTATTATGATACAAATTTTATAAATTTTTTGACTCAATATTAATAAGAAAAGAATATTATAATGTTACATTAGGTGAAACAAGTGAATGCTACGTGAAGCATATTAGTCACTGTGACTTTTTGACTAGTGTGAGTAGCCGAAACTGGTAGTTGTAGGTGGAATTCTGTCGGCATATCCCAATTTAAAAGAACAGGTCATGTTTATCATGGCATGTAATTGGATTTATGATTTGCCTTTCTTAACCAAAAGGTTGGTTCCTTCTATTCTCCACTCTAGCTAGAAACCATGCTTGAAATAAGCTTTCTAAATTCTAACTATATAATTAGGGGGTTGACTTTCTTGAAAGGAAATTTAAAAAAAAAAAAAAAAAAAAATGAAACGAATAGAAAATTTTTGAACATTTTCATGTTTAAAAATTTATAATTTTTTTTAAAGGTCGAATTATTGCACTGACCACCATGATCACAAATTTATTTATTTAAAAAAAGGGTTGTTGATAATAAATAGGTATGTAGGCCTTTTGTTGGAAAGAAACCTTTCTTTCTCGTAAATATATTAAAGCATGATAGAAAGGAGATGAGCATCTATTGATTTTTCTAATTGGGGTCTTTTCATTGGCATTCTTGTTCTTTTCATGCATGCAATCTCTGATGGAATCTCTTTTATTGTTTCTTATATGTGAAAAAAAAATTATATTCAAAGCAATAGGAATCTTAGAAAGAAGTTTACGGAATTTACTTTTAAATTGAATTTTATATAGCTTTTGTTCAATTTCTGCAAATTAAGAAGAATACATATGATGAGTCTAATTTCACCAAATATTGTTGATAGATGATTTATCAATAGAGTAGAACCTGAGATCAAAGAAAAAGCAGATTAAGGGCTCCAGGGGCTGACCCCCGGGAGAGACTCCGATGCTTAAGTTAGTAATTGTTTGAGAGAGAATGTAATTGAAATAATTCAAGTTATCGGAGTAGTGCTCATCATACCTGTAAAGTTTAATCTTTAAGGTATTTATAAGAGATAGATCCTTACATGAGTTGAGTATGGATTTCCTTGACCAGTTTGGATTAGGATGACTATTTGCATGTTAGCTTGACCTTATCCTTCTAATATTCGAATTTTAGGTAGATTAGGCAGCTGGGCTTGAC
>CATKHJ010040750.1:0-17792 GCA_949750685.1 Vernicia montana | reverse complement strand
CATCTCATTCATCTCATTCTAAACCTCAGAGCATCAATTTTTTCCCCAAAAAAATCAGATTCAAAGTAACATGCACAGCCACAAACCAGCCCCCACCATCCCAACAAAAGCACTCCAAGAAGAGCAAGAAAAGTGAGACCGATGGCGAGAAAGGAATAGACCCAGTTGGGTTTCTCACCAGACTTGGCATTACCCATAAACAATTTGCTCAGTTTCTCCGTGAAAGGTATGAAAGTTTAGAAATTTGTACACAAGAAAAATTGTATATTCTGTTTGGTTGGAGAAAATGTTTAGGAAGATAGGAAAAAAAAATTGTGTTCTGAGCTTGTAGATTTTCATTTTATGGCTGCTGATATACATGATAATGATTCTGTTGTTGTTTTTTGTATGTATAGAGAATTTCTTTCATTGAAGTGTTGCTAGAAAATTTTTTTCCTTCTAGTTTTTTAAGGGTGATTTGCTTATTGATTAATAGCTAAATTTTGCAGGCATAAATCTTTGAAGGACCTCAAAGAGGAACTTTTCAAGCGAAACCTTATGATCAAGGACATTGCTTATGGGTTGGTTCAGTCAAAGCCACTTTGTTTGTGTTTGCATTTGTATTTAAAAATGGGGGAAAAAATTTCCAGTGTAGTTTGAATATATATTGCCTTATTGGGTTGGTTCGTTTTGTAAGTAATAGTTTCCTATTTAACTTGCGATATCATATCAGAACCTTGGAAGTTTTGATATATTTTTTTTAATGTATTTTAAAATTTTCAATCCTATTGTTTAATAAACTATAATTGGTTTATTTTTATCGTATTCTTTTAGGTGATACCAAGTTGGTGGGGGTGATTTTAATTTGAGTTTGATTATTCTTGATTTTCTTATATAGATTTGAGTTGATGGGTCTGCATCGTCATCCAGAGCATCGGGTGGATTACATGGAATGGGCACCAGGTTTTTACATAATGCTTTTGCTTTAATAAGCTTCATGGGCGGATTTAAGCCTGAATTCAACTTTTTCTTTGGAGTAAACTTTCGGCTAAATGTTAATTATTAGTTAATTACCTAATATCAAATCAGATATTACTAAAAGAATGTATTTTCATTTACCTCATTGCTACTAGTTACTGAATTATTTCTCTTTGCATTAAATGGTACAATGCCTACGCCAGCTTCCTGCACCCTTTTTTATTTTAATTTTTCATCTATTTTGATGATTTACATGTGAATATTAAGAACGGTGGATGCAGGTGCTCGCTATTGTGCACTAGTTGGTGACTTTAATGGGTGGTCACCAACAGAAAATTGTGCAAGAGAGGGTCACTTTGGCCATGACGATTATGGGTACTGGTTTATCATTCTTGAAGATAAACTGAGGGAGGGAGAAAAACCAGATGAACTTTATTTTCAACAGTATAATTATGTGGATGACTATGACAAAGGTGACAGTGGTGTTAGCATTGAAGAAATCTTCAACAAAGCAAATGATGAGTACTGGGAACCAGGAGAAGATGAGTACATTAAAAATCGTTTTGAAGTGCCAGCAAAGTTGTATGAGCAATGGTTTGGCCCAAATGGACCTGAAACAGAGGAAGAATTAGAAGCAATACCTCTACCAGATGCAGAAACGAGATATAAGGAATGGAAAGAGCAGCATAAAGATGATCCTCCTAGTAATTTACCTCCATGTGATGTGATTGATAAAGGAAAAGAATATGACATATTTAACGTTATAAGTGATCCTGTGTGGCTAGAGAAAATCCGTGCAAAGCAGCCTCCTGTGCCATATTGGTTTGAGACACGTAAAGGAAGGCAAGCATGGTTGAAAAAGTATAGTCCAACTATACCTCATGGAAGCAAATATAGGGTATACTTCAACACTCCCGATGGGCCACTGGAACGTGTGCCTGCTTGGGCTACTTATGTACAACCAGGTAAAACTCACTTCTGCTGAAAGCCATTTGTTGCTTTTCTGACATTTTTGTTGAGAGTTTTCACTGTTAGACTTTTTTTTATTGACAGTCAAATTGTTTGTAAAGTAATTTTGTTTACATATCCTTCACCTTCACCTTCTTGCTGCATATGTGTTGATCTCTGTCTGCCTACCATTCTTTCCTTCCCTTACTCTACCCCCTCCCCCTTTCTTACTTGGATGATTATACCTGAGCCCTTATAACTGCATTCTAAAGGAGCATTGTTGTCATTGGATAGGATTCCTGTGTATGGCAATTGCTATGTTGGTCCAATGCTACAAGGAGTATTCTACTTACTTGTATTTATTGCCAAGCATTTTATCATTGGTACTTGGTTTAAGTTGGATCATCATTTACAGGCACAGATGGGAAGCAACCCTTTGCCATCCACTGGGAACCACCCCCCGAATGTGCTTACAAATGGAAAAACACTAGCCCAAAAGTGCCAAAGTCCTTGCGTATATACGAGTGCCATGTTGGAATTAGTGGTTCAGAGCCAAAAATATCTTCTTTCAATGATTTCATAGACAAGGTAGCTCTCTACTTCGGCTTTAATGATCTATTTCTTAGCATACTATAATATGTAACCATTTTCTTCCGTCATGCACCTCATTTCTTTAATAACAGGTCCTTCCACATGTGAAGGAAGTGGGATACAATGCAATCCAGTTGATCGGAGTTGTTGAGCACAAAGATTATTTCACTGTTGGTTATAGAGTGAGTCAAACATTGTTCTCTGCTTTCTCCATCTCATTTAAAATTGAATGTCCTGATAAATTTAAGGTTCCCTGAATTGTAGACATCCGTACTTTGCATTGTTGATTGTAATAGTGCGAAGCAGAAATGTCAGTTCCAAAGAAGTAATAGGTTCTAGATAAATAGGAGACTCTAAATCTGAACGTTTCTCCTTCTACTTATAATGGCTTATGGTGGTCCTGCAAGATGTTTGGATTTAAGAGAGTTAAAATGGAAAACCAAAGTTTTATCATAAAAATTAATTTTAGAAGTGAATGTGAGGTTGAAACTGATTGTGAGCAAGTGCAGTTGAATGTTAATTTTTATGGAAATTTCTAGTTTATTTAATTCTCTTATCATTGCTATTGATGTACCTGAAATATACCACCACACTCACTTCTTGATTTTATCTGGACATCATACTACTGCCCTATTTTACATGTGGTCTGCTTTTTTTTTTTTGAAAGTTTAATCTATTTCATAATATTGACTCACATTTTTGTGTTCCTGATACTTGGTTTTAGTTCCATTAGGTGCATTTTCTTTAACAAGTTCTTTAAACGTCAGCAAGCTCTCTGTGGCAATGCAGGTCACCAATTTGTTTGCTGTTAGCAGCCGATATGGAACTCCTGATGATTTCAAACGCTTGGTTGATGAAGCACACGGTTGTCATTATTCATTTGATTTTCTTTGGTTCATTAACACTATATTTCATTTATGCTCTGCAAGGGGCCTAATTACTTCAGTCAGTTTATAATACTTTTGTGACAGCTATGTTCACTAGCAATTTTGTATTGCAAAATTAATTTATAATGAGGTGTAAATTTATAATATATGGATTTACTCTTTGTTTCCAGTTCCTAAAAGATGTAATGGAGACTGGCCAATGGATATAAATGATCCATAAATGGCAATAACAAGCAATTGACTCTTGCCTTGAATATGCCTGCCAGATAATAGAGTGTTTAAATTCTGACAACTTCAAAGTTTATCCAATATATTTTTTTTCTTCTTTATCTCTTTTGGCATGATAAATTTCTTAAACTTATCTTATCTTATTTGATGATAATTTATTGGTTCCAATTTATGAACTCTTAGTGGCTTTCTCATTTTACAGGATTAGGACTATTGGTGTTCTTAGACATTGTCCATTCCTACTCAGCTGCAGACGAGATGGTTGGGCTCTCACTTTTTGATGGATCAAATGATTGCTACTTTCACAACGGTAAAATCCATTAATATATTGGCAAACCTAATTGAATGTACTTATCACTATCTGCTTGCCTTTTAGCTGCTTAATTGGCTCATGTATGATGCAAAATATGTTTCACTTGCAGGAGCATCATATACTGAAATTTGGTATACTAGAATACTTTATTAAGAAACACTGCAATTGCATTGCAATGCACATAGCAGGCATTTAAGGTTTCAAAGAGGCATTAGATTGTTAGGCCTTACTTCTTAGTTCATTTGCTGAAGTGCAAATACAAGCCTAGATGTCATTAGCTGCTAAAGTGTATATATGTGCTTATGGTCAGTTTTCTGGGGATTGCATGTGTGTGTGTGTGTGTGTGTGTGAGAGTGAGAGAGAGAGTGGTGCTTTTAGGGAGGGTTTTCTGTGCTCAATCTCTCATTCATGAGCCATTTTTTTGGCTAAAGAGGGGCTGGAAACAGGCCCCCCTCACCCCACAAAAGTTCTGGTCAGTCAGATTTTACGCTCCAGATTTAAAAACTGAAACACAATTTTGAGAGTCCAAAAGTGTGAAAAAGAACACTGTTGAGATGTGGCTGACTTTGGACATTAGAAATTGTTTTTTGGAGTCTGAAATTATGCATTTTTAAATTTTCGTGGTGATTATAATTTCAGTGCTTTAGTGAACTGAACTGCTACAACAAGAATTAGAGTATAATTCTGCATGTGCCTAAATGCATATAAAAGGTGATGATTCCATCAAGTCCAACTCCAACCTCCAGCTCACACTAAGCTGAAGGTTTCCATTATGTCAACGGAAGCTTGTCTGTTTAAATTTTCCTCTTATAATAAAATATTATTTTTGGGCCAGTGTTCCAGAGACCAAATAGGCTGGGCTTGGGCAATAGTTCAAGCCTGGATATCCAGGCTGGGTTGTCCTCAGGCCCAATCAACAAAAAGTCAGCCCAGTTCAGGCCTTTCCCGAACCTAGCCCAGCCCTATCCATGCACAGGTCTGGTAAAAATGTAGACTAAGCATGTGACCTTTAAAGTATTTTAGGAAGTTGTATTTAGCGATGCAATATGTTCTTTTGTGATAGAATGAAACAGTCAAATACAGTACATGACCTTACAAACTGCTCAATGAACCTTTCTTATTTTATATTAATATTCAACACTTGTCTTTCCCTCCTTGAATAGGTAAACGCGGGCATCACAAATATTGGGGTACCAGAATGTTCAAGTATGGGGACCATGAAGTACTGCATTATCTACTCTCAAATCTTAACTGGTAAATGTGATGCACAAACAATGTTTCAATTTTCTAAGTTATTATTACATGTTAGTAATCCAACTGTGAGCTCTATTTTCTTTATATAATATCTGCTGTTGGTTAATCTCTTGGAAAATAATATGTGGTTTATACCCAATGTGTCCTCTTTGGGTAGCTTTTCTTGGCATTGCTTACGTAGATGAACTTTGAGCAGGTGGGTTGTGGAGTATCAAATAGACGGTTTCCAATTTCATTCGCTCTCATCAATGATTTACACACACAATGGTTTTGCTTCTTTTACAGGCGACTTAGAAGAGTAAGGCATCTGCTGTGTTTCATTTCCTACTTTTAATTTTATCTTCATACATTATAGGAACCGTTCTCTAAATTTTTAGACTTAAAGAAAGCATTTAATGTCTCAGTATGACTAAATTAAATGAAATAGCAACCATTTTGTAACCTTTGAATAGCTTAACTAGATAGTTGTTTTGGTGCTGCCTTTCATCAGAATTATATGATAAATGCAATCCACATACGTGCACAAGTATGGATAAAAAAGAACAGAGAACAAGACAAAGAATTTTACTCAGTTTGACAAGATGCCTATGTTCACACAGCCACTTATGTTTTTTACTATAAAGGAGAAAAAATACAGCCACAAATTACAATTTATGCTAGGATCTCTCCTTTATGCTTCTTTATATATGAATACATGGAAAACCATTATTCTCCAAATTACCCTCAACAATATAAAATTTCACCCAAGGCTCAAAATTGAGCTGTACCTTTAGAACTTTAAGTATATTGTATCCTCTCTAAATATAACTATATAAGTCAGAATCTATGATTGTCTAGTATGATTGAATAACATTGTTACATGTTAAATTGCTTAAAACAGTGAATAGCATATTGTAATTGGAAACTAATAGGGCACCTACACCTTGGCTTAGTGGTATACGTATTAAGAGAACTAAAATTAAGGAAAAATAGTCCTTATGCAATCCTTACCAGAGCTGGCTTTTGTAGGGTTATTCGGTTTTACCCTAGCATCCACTGTGATGATCTGATGCAAGTTCTAGTTCTAGTTCTGTATGCAACCTCACTGTATTCTTCACATTTTTATGCATTGTAGACAATTCATTGTGGCTTTTGGAGAATGTATTTGAAAATAATTCTGTTTGATTACAGGTACTGCAATCAATATGTTGACAAGGATGCATTATTGTATCTTATATTTGCAAATGAGCTACTGCATACTCTTCATCCTAATATAATAACGATTGCTGAAGATGTACGTAACTATGGCTTGTATATTCCCCTTTATAATCCTTGTTTGTTTCCTTGGAAATGAGCTTCTCATATTAAATTCAATAGTCCCTCTTTCAGTTATATTATGGGTCGTCTGCATATGAAACATTCTGCATCTGGTAATTTGAAGTCAGCTCGTAAATACAGGACACCATTTTTATGCAGTAGAATTCAATTTATGATTTACGAACATTTGAACATCAGTAAATACCATATTTTTCAATATGAATTGTCCAATACAAAAAATAGGTGTTTGCTATACTATAATTGCTAGCCAGCATTAGGAATTTACTTCTAACTTCACTTATTAATAGGGTCCCATTTGGTGGTATGGTTCAATGAGACTTATATGTTGAATAAAAATATCTTGCAGAGGTTGTGGGCATCATAATTCTTTAAAAAGTATCTTGTGGTAGTACACTTTGACACTTGAGGGACAAAGGAATTTTTTGCTTTTTTTTTAAGTACCATGAACTATTTTCTACTGTCATTTTAGTACCATTTTGACTGATATCATTAGACTCTGTTTAAATAGTGTCCTTATGGAGTAAATAGCACATTGCTTGAAACCAAAAACTTTATTAATGATTTTTGTTATTTTTTTTAAAAAGAATATAATTTGTTGCATCTTTTATTTTTTCTCCATTGTACAGTTTATCTTAACAATAAAAAAATTATTAATGTGGCACTATTTCAATGCTACATGGCAATAATTGCATTTTTATGATATATGTAAGTATGATTTTTAATTATAGTAGCAAAATATGGTATTAAAGTGATCATGAATGACATGAATTATATCACAGTACTGTGACTAAAAGTTTCCTTTGCCCCATGTGTCAAAGCGTTAAACCATATGATAGTATGATACCTTTCCTACTTCTTATTTTCCTTTCATTGTCAATCTGACTGCTAAAAGAATTGTAGTTGACTAGTCGATATCCATGAAACAATTCACAAATTGTATTCTTTATCCATATCCTTGCTGATTTTACCATGATTGCACAGATTCTTCATCCCTTCTCGGTGTGTGGAGGAGTGTTTATTCCACTTGGTAGAGTGGAATGACCTAGAAGAGTTCTTATAGTATAGGTGATCCACTTAGGTTTACAGCTAGTTGAGTTGTGTGGCAGGAATGGACTGTACAAATTAATTCAGTGTTGCATCATTATCCCATTCATTCTGGCTACATTCTTACCAATATGTTCCCCAGGTTTTAATGAAACCTTTGTGTTATTCATGGCAATTAGTAATCATGTCTCAATGTCTTTGTTGTTATGTGAGTTTGCCGAGTTAGTTAATTATACTGGACCATTAAATAATTATCTAGTTTTTAATAAAGTTTTGTTTCTTTTGTTGCTCAGGCAACATTTTATCCTGGACTCTGTGAACCAACTTCACAAGGGGGGTTGGGATTTGATTATTATGTCAATATTTCTGCATCAGAGATGTGGTCCTCTTTTCTCAAGAATATTCCAGATAGTGAATGGAGCATGACCAAGGTTGTATTGCTGATTATCATAGATCGTCTCATTATATGATGGGATTTTCTTTTTGAATTAGTAATTCTTTACCAACAACCTTTTTTTTTGCTTTCAAAATGATAAATTTTTTCTGTCCCATTATTCCTATATTTACAGAATTTGCTTCTACCTTGCAGATTGTCAGCACATTAATAGGCAACAGAAAATATGCAGATAAGATGCTTTTATATGCTGAAAATCACAACCAAGTAATTGTCCACATGAATCTCTTATTAATGATCATTGAAAAAACTTTTGATCAAGACTTCATTGTATACTTATTTACTTAACAATTGTATCCTGCCATTACATTTTGCTTGTCAGTCTATCTCTGAAGGACAGTCATTTGCTGAGATGATGTTCGGTGAATTGAAGGACCATTCTCCTGCCTCAAATGAATCATTTCTTAGGGGATGTGCATTGCACAAAGTAATCAGTTTTCAATCTCATTTCTTTTACCCGCATGTCTTGATGCATTTCTGAAAAGCAACTCATATTATTTTCCTGGCACTCAAAAGTAGAATAACCCTTTTTAGCATAGCACTAAAAGGGTTTTCCTCTTAACCAAATCATGAGTGCTCTATCTTTCTTTTGCAAATAGAAGAGAGTTTTTGGTTAGGTTGCTTGAAACATATTATGTCATTTTATTTTTATCTCCATTCATTATTTATATGATTTCCTTTGGTTTCTAAATTATTTTCTTTTGTCTTGACCCAGATGATCAGAATGATTACCTTTACAATTGGTGGTGGTGCTTACCTCAATTTTATGGGCAATGAATTTGGGCATCCCAAGGTGGGCTTCCTTTTCTTTTCCATGTATTTCTTTTCAAATCTTTTGTATGGAAAAGGTAAGGTTACTGTTGCTTTCGTATCTGTGAAATCTTTTAATTTCTTGTAGTTAATAATCTTCTCATGTTAGAGGGTGGAGTTCCCAATGCCAAGCAACAACTTCTCATATTCACTTGCTAACCGTCATTGGGATCTGCTAGCAAATGAAGAACTGCATCGCAATTTGTTCTCCTTTGATAAGGTTAAATTTATCAGTAAGCATTACATTCTTATTGTCATTGCATGTTCACACATTAGAACCCTAGTCTAATTCAGCAGTATTTTTTTCCAACTTACAGCAGTTTTGGAAAATGTTGGAAAGTTTTAGTGTATACACAATTTGGTTATAACAGTAGTTGTACACATAATTAATTCAGTGTATCCAGAATCAACATATAGGTGTTATATGCTTGTATTTGGAAGGTGATGTTTCCACATTCTTTTGCACTCTGCA
Source organism: Vernicia montana (assembly GCA_949750685.1). NCBI lineage: Eukaryota > Viridiplantae > Streptophyta > Magnoliopsida > Malpighiales > Euphorbiaceae > Vernicia > Vernicia montana. Next base: position 8,517 of record CATKHJ010040750.1, on the reverse strand, counting down.
TGTTTTAATCTTGGAGCCATCAAGGATCGATTCATGAACTTCTATTCTTTATTATTTTTTTTTTTTACCATGGTTGAGAACTTGATTGGTTTGGCATCAAATTAACTTTTTCATATACTCCAGGATATGATGGATTTGGATGAAAATCAAAGGGTGCTTTCAAGGGGTTTGCCAAGCATTCACCATGTGGACGATAATGCTATGGTATGGAAGTACTCTCTTTGTGTTCAATTACTTTGAGAGACACATATAGTGGCTCTTAAATAATAAAAAAAACTTCTTGGGTATTCATATAGGTTTTAGCTGTCCAAACTGATTTAAAAGCACTTATGCAAATAATGCCAGAAATTGGTTATTTAAGAATGAATGAATGAAGGCAGGCTATATGATTCTCGAAACTTGCATTCTGCATTTTTTTTAAAGTTGTTCGATAGTTTACTTTAGAAACATCATATAGATGGTGCATCTCTCTCCCTCTTTCTCAATGTGAAACTGCTGTGGATGTGCCTGCAATATTCTAAATATATGATTACTTCAGAGGTCACTTTGATTGTTAAGAGTCCTCTCTCTCTCTCTCTCTCTCTCTCTGTCTGTCTCTCTCTGAATATGCAACTGCTGTGATGTGGCTGCAACATTCTGGATGCACAATTACTTTAGAGGTCACTTTGATTGTTTGAGCTCTCTCTCTCTCTCTCTATCTGTATTTGTGTCTGTGTGCTTTGGATGTGGCTGCAATATTCTGGACATATAGTTACTTTAGTGGATATTTAGTCTGGATATCTCTATTTTTTTTCTTCGACATTAGTTTTTCATGTTAGTTAATATTGCCAATAAACATAGGATACTCTTTGCTCTTCAGGTAATATCTTACATAAGAGGTCCTCTTCTCATCATATTCAACTTTCATCCAACCAACACATATGAAAGATACAATGTAGGCGTGGAAGAAGCCGGAGAGTATCAAGTAAGTAATAGTTTTTATGCCATTTTATGATTGTATTTAATGGTAAGATGTAGTGCCCATTTGATAGCAATGTGCAATAAAGCAAGACAAAAAGTGGTGCTTCTTGAGAAAGCTGGATGTCTTGGCTTTATGCCAAGAAGTCTAAATGTTCTACCAAATGGACCCCATAGAGTTGCATAGAAGCTTATATGATCTGGGCTGGCCACAGCCATAGCTAAGCAGTTCTGTTTGCATGTCAATTCAAGCATCTATATCTGTGAGGACATTACTGGTAGTAGAATATGTCATTTATCCTCCTTTCTGACATCCAGCAGTTGAATAAAAGTATTATTTATGATGGTACAGATCATACTAAATACTGATGAGAAGAAGTATGGAGGTCAGGGGCTTATAAAGGTTGACCAGTATCTTCAAAGAACCATCAGCAAAAGGCAGTGTCTTTCCCCATATAGAAATGTGTTCTCTGCATAATGTATTGCTAATTTTCTTTATTTTTATTTGGATCTCACCTTTCTGTCTTCACAGAGTTGATGGCCAGCGAAATTGCTTGGAAGTGCCCCTGCCTAATAGGACTGCCCAGGTTGGTAATTATTTACTTCAATTGCTTTTTCAATGTTTCTGCGGAGTGGGCATCTATGTAGGAACTGCTATCAACTGAATCTTCCACTTATTGATGGATTAGCATATTTAATTAGATGTCTTTCTTTATTGTGAATATGTAAGGGATATTTAGCTTTTACCTGATAAATTCTCCTTGATCAAAGGATACCCAGACTTAAAGACACATCCTTTTGACCAAGTTCTACTTTTTTTGAATCTGGAAATTGTGTTAAGTAATTCATATCAGATCTTAAGTATGCTTTCTCATCAAATTGAGTGCCATGAACATTGCTTGAATATTATCGGAGTCTTAATGAAGTGATGATTAAAAACATTGTTTGATGACATGAACTTGTGCCTTCATTATTAAGCATTCTGTTTACATATTCAGTGCAGTTGTGTCTTTGCATCATCTGATGCTATTATCTTGACCTTTTTTTTAAAGCCAACGTTGTTGCACCCTGATATCATGTTGGACTAGAAGGCCCAAACTTGTCAACAATGCCCCATTCTAAACAAAATTTCCACTTCTGCATGTTTCCTTAAACCACAATGTTCATTTGAATTTTTGATACATGACCAAGATTTTTCATTTGTTGCAGGTTTACAAATTAACTCGCATATTACGGATATAGCCCTTTTGATCATTTTGGTTTCAAAAGAAGCTTCCGGGCCAGAATTTCATTAGGTGAAAGTTAATATCCACTGCTTGCATATTAAGCTTACATGGTTATATATCATTTTCAAGGGAAGATGTTTCATTTCGATAGTAAGTTACCATGATTTACCTACAAAATAGATATGAGATGGGAAGAACAATCCTTGCAAGTTTAGGGATACTAGCAGTTGCCAGTTGTGTTAATATCAGTCACAATGCTTGGTAACTGGTGGATGGAAGGTTTATGAGACAGAAAGCTTAAATCTAAAACTCACTTGCGAATGGAGGTTTCGTTTCGCTTGTCTATAGATGCTATGTCTTTATATGATTGAGGAACTTATGTTTGTGAAGAAGGCATTAGGTGTTGAACCAGTGGCGATGCAAGAAGAAGAATGTGAAGTAGGTGAGAATGACTTCAAACTTTGGTTGCATTTAGGTGGAAGATTTGGGGTGGGAACTCTTTTTGACTTCAAAACTCCAGAAGATGGCATTCAAAAAGAGAACAGCCATAGCAGTTGTAAAATTTAGCTTTATCAAAGCCATCAAATCCTGCTATATTATGTTTTATCAAAATCAAATTTTAGTTATTTACCAAAAAAAAAAAATCAAAAAAAAAAAAAATCAAATTTTAATTATATAATCTGAAATTAGGTCACAAACTTCATTGGCTTTCTAGTAATTAAAGTGAAAGTTTTGCCTGTTTTAGTAAAGCATTTGTCTGGAATTTTCTTGCTATTTGATGCTACTTTTCTTGCCTTAAAAGAGTGGTTTTTGTTAATAAATTTACTAATTTTAACGTGGATAGATCAAATATGAAATGTAGTAATAATATATACATATATAGTACCCAATGACAAATAAGAAAAGTCATCAAGTCGTTCTTAAAAAATTACAATTGTACATAAATATTTCAATTTAAAATTTATTTGTAATTATACCTATTTGGTTAAAATTATTATAATTATACATATCATTTATTGCAGTTGATAATAGATTGATGAAAAATTACGATATGATTAAATTTTAAAGACGTTTAATATCACTACAGTTTAATAAAAAATAAAAAATATACTAAACAGGCTTCAGTGATTACTTATTTTAAAAAAATATACATATAAAAGGCTAATTTTTATTTTAATTTTAAACAAATGAATAAAATTGCAACTAAATTTTAAAATTAACATAAAATAATCTATCTTCAAGGTTTGCAAGCTATTGTATTTTTTCAAGGTTTGTCTTTTTTTTTTTTTTTTTTAGCATTAAGGAGAGGAAATCGATATTGAATTTATTATTTATAAAAATATATATTTACTATTAGGTTATGTCTCGGTGTACTAAAAAATAATTATAAGTTAATTTTAGAATATGTTGACAAATAGTCATTTTAACAAGTTTTAATTTTAGTTAATTAGAGTAATATGTATTATTATATTAGTGACATTTTTTTTATTTTTATGACATTTTTTTTATTTTTATACCTTTACTATGATGTTAATTTAAATTAAATAGAAAGGCATATTGTGGATTCCCAAATTATTATCCATTAATTTACTTTAATTTTAAATTTAGAAAATAAAGACAAAACTATATACAATTTTTATCAAGAAACCAAAAATAAAAAAAAAAACTTCGTAATTAAAATTTTAAACGAATAATAATAATAATAATAATATCAATTTCATTTTATTATTCTTAAAAAAACAAAAAACAAAACTAGTTGCTGTTGCTATGGTTTTCACTTAAAATAAAACACCGTGTCAAAAGCTCGGACAAAACTCCCACGCGCATGTAAAGCACGTGTCCTATAATCTAACAAATAGAAACTGAAGCGTTTCAATGCATAAAAAATTAAAAATCTCTCTCTCTCTCTCTGTAGAAAGAAACCGAAAAAACCAGTGACTCTGTAAAAGAAACTGCGAGAAACTGAAGGAAAAGTTGAAACATTTGCGCTTTCTCTGATGGCGAATCTGCCTCAATCTCTCTCCATCAATGCACCATTTGGTGGCCCTAGCGCCTCCAATCCTACAGCTGCCGGTGCACCGCCTAACAAGGACCGCAAGATGGCGTCAGCAGAGCACTTGGTTCTTGAGCTAAGTAATCCAGATCTTCGAGAAAACGCCCTTCTGGAACTCTCTAAGGTATAATTATTTTCATCACTTCATCGATTGTATCGCTTTTGTGCTTTTGATTTTTTTTTTTTTGGCTTTTTATAATGGAAAATTAATGGAAGTTGTGAAAATTGAGAAAGGAAATTAAAGGAAAATAAAAGATTTGAATTGAATTGAAATTTGTGTTTTTGATTGTTTGGGTGTTATAGTGATAAAATTATACTAATTTAGAAAGTTCAATTCCCCTCATTTCTGTGCACTGTGATAGGAAATTTTAATGGGGTAATTTCCATTTCTCATCTAAATACCCAAAGAAAGAAATTATATTGATTTCCTTTCGGTTCTTCTCATAATCTCATTTGTCCCTCACTTCTCTCAAAACAAAGAAGCTTTGCTAGTATTCATTAATGTCTTTTGTCGCTGCCATACAATGTGATAAACTTGGCCATTCACAAAATGGGTTTGTGGATTTTGCCACTGGCTTAGAAATTTTCTATTGCATGAACCACTTGGATAGGTGGCTTCACACAACTGCCCTTACCATTGGCCTTAACTTCATAGGGAGTGTGACTTTCTCCTGTATGAGTAATGCCATTTCAGCTGCTGAAATTTTATTTTTTAATACCCTTGGTTATTATTTGGGATGGAGGTGTTCATCATTCTAAATTAAGAGGTGCTAACCATTTAGGTTAGTATTTGACCATGGTTAGAGGTGCTAATACCCTTGGTAATGAGCTGCATATCAGCCACTGCCAGTATTTGACCATGGTACTTGATTATGATCACCATTTAGGTTCTAGTTCAACTCTTTTCAAAAGGTTGAACATTCTGAAAGGAACATAAGTGAAATGTCTGGCATCCTTGTGTGCTAACCCACAATTGTTGGCTAACAACATTTCTCAGTAAGTCTTCCATTGGTGTAATCCGTTTTCATCTTTAGAAACTTTTAACTTGCTTAGGATCAATCAGAACTCAGTTTAATTAACTGTGGGAGATGTATTTTGGAAGGTTGATGGAATATATGCTCAGTGACTGAGTAGTGGTAGAACCATATGTTGAAAACTTCTCACAACGTAAAACATTTTATAAACAAGCAAGAACATTTTATAAATGCGATTTCATAACAATTGGGCCTATTCTATCCCCTATTTTGATGTTTCATGCCCTTATTTGGCTAGCTATATATACACATGAGAGGGGCCAAATATGAAGATTGTGTGAGCTCTCTCTCTCTCTCTTTTTTTTTTTTTTTTTCTTTATTTTAAACAAGAAATAGAATAATTGGAGGAAATGCATTTCTTCAGTAACTACTTTAGTCAATATTCATGTATGGATTTTACCAATGTTCTTTTCTTTAAGTGGATGCAATTTGCTGCTGAACATTTGTGTGCTGTAATCGTAAACTGGTGTCTGCCTTTGGTTTCATTTTTTAGAACAAGGAATTATTTCAAGATTTGGCTCCTTTCCTGTGGAATTCTTTTGGTACTATTGCTGCACTCATTCAGGTATGCCTAATAAACTTTTGTTTGTTTTGGTTTTTATTTTTTAGAAGAGAGAATTATTTCAAGATTTGGCTCCATTGTTGTGGAATTCATTTGGTACTATTGCTGCACTGTTACAGGTATGCTATCTGAAGTTGGTAGTTGATCTTGGTCCTTTTACTCACTCCTTTTTTTTTTTTTTTTTTTTTTTTTTTTTTTTTTTTTTTAAGTTTTGAACTAAAGTCGTCCATCTTGTTATCTAATATTTTGAGCAGAACTTACTTGAAAACTTATAAATTCTCTCCTCAAATTGATATATGGGTTCACCTCTTTTTTGTGCATGCATTGTGGAGGCAAAAGTGATAACACTTTTGGTAAAAAATGATCCTTTGAAACATGACAGAAAAGCAGACAGTGCTCGAGTAGAATTTGTGGTTGAGTAGAAGTATTTTAGTTCTTGTCTTTTTGTGGATTTTTTAAATTAATTTTGCATCTTGCAATTGCACATATGTAAGTGTGTGGTTCTTGGATTATTTTTAGTGGAAGGCAAATAGGCAAAATACTGGCAAAATTTTCTGGTAGCAAGCTCTTTAAATAATGCCTGTTTTTGTTAGGAAGTGAATATAGTTGAACTTCTTAAACATCAGGTTCATTGTATCTGATAGTTCCATAATGTTTGAATTTTATTCTTACTTGCAGGAGATAGTTTCAATATACCCTGTTTTATCCCCACCGAACCTCTCTCCTGCACAATCAAATCGAGTTTGCAATGCTCTTGCTCTTCTTCAGGTCAAATATTTCCTTATCTTTTTTTCCTTTTCAATATAGTTTTTAAAATTATTAGTTTGCGTAGGAAATTGAAATGTAGGTTTGCTTTAGTTGGAAATTTGTTCTATACATATATTAACACACTGTGTTTTTTATAAAAGAAATTAAGTTAAGATGATGTAGCACTTCTTTCTTTGCAAATGAAATGTTATTTAAGGATGCTTAATGAGAAAAAAGGGGTCATTATGCTTTGGTTTCTTACTTTAATCTTGCAACAAAGATCTTTAGTGCTTGACATGATTTAACATGATAAATGTAATATGAGTGGTATGAATATTCCAGGTGATTTTGTTAGAATTTGAAGATCTTAATAGAACAGTATGGTTATCTACAATATATGCGTGTCTCAGCTGGAAAAGCTTGAACCCATTTTTCTCAACATATAAATCCTATAAAATGGTTAAATTTGTCCTTTAACAGGGAAGAATTTTCCTTGTTTTACTCGATATATCATCCGTCCTGGGAACTTTAGCAAAAGGTTGATAGTATTTTAATGAAAAATAAATGCTTGTGCATGTAATCAAGATATACAGACAAGTTTACTATTTTTATTTCATGGCCAGCTTCTTGTTTCATTTTTCTTGCATTGAAAATCTCTTGCTCAAATGTTGTAGACCGAAAACTTGGGTCTTCTAAGTTGCTGTATTTTTTTTTAATTTTTTTTTTATAAGTTTGAAGGCATTGTTAATGTTATGTAATCTTTTTACATTGTCTTATAGTGTGTAGCCTCTCATCCAGACACTAGGATGCTGTTCCTCAATGGTAAAGTTCTTGATCTCATTAACTTACCAAGCATTTGAGGGAGAAATTTTCCTTTTCCTAATTGCAGCTTATTCTTGCGGAGTTAACAAATCTTGTTCATGTGAAGGATAATATTTTTCTCCAGCTCCATCAAGATGGTATAGTCCAACTGATATGATATTAATGGTTATTCCAACTGATGCTTCCCGTTTGCAGCTCATATACCCTTGTATCTTTATCCTTTCCTCAATACAACTAGCAAGTCAAGGCCTTTTGAGTACTTGAGGCTTACCAGCTTAGGTGTCATTGGTGCCCTAGTGAAGGTACATCCTTGTTGATATTCTGTTGCTCAAGTTTATGTTTTATTCATTCATCTATCTATTTCTTCATTTTAATTAGATATTGCATTATCTACTTCTTTATGTTTTATCTGTCATACCTTAACAAGATTTTTGCTTTTGGGACACATGTTCTTGCACTTGTCCTTACAAAAAAACACTTTGTATGTTCAGTTTATATGGTGCACTAATCTCTATGTAGTTGATGAGTTTTATCACTCCATTTATCTTGTGCATGTTTGAAATTTGATCTTATTTCTCTCTAACAGGTTGATGACACTGAAGTTATTAGTTTCCTTCTCTCAACCGAAATAATTCCATTGTGTCTGCGTACCATGGAGATGGGAAGTGAATTGTCAAAAACAGTTGAGTGTTGATTTGACTTCTTGTATATTTTCCCAAATAGTTAGAAACTACTGCTATATTTGTGCGCACCATTTAATCCTTTCTGCAAATGCATTGTTGTCTGCCTAATTTACTTCAATTACATATTCATAACGTTTTTTATTTGATTTGGTTCCTTAAAAGTAAATTTTTTTTTCAGTATTAGAAGAATGTCTTTAAATTTCTCAGTTCAATATCTTAGAAATTTTGGTTTTTAGTGTAGAGAAGATTGTGATTCACTTTTAAGAATGTGCAAATGTGTTTTCTTGTTTGCCTCTTCCAATCTGAGTTATCCAGAAACCAGTAAATTATATTTAGTTTTTGTAGAGTGGAATGGCTTGTTGTAATCAGCAAAATCACTCAAATCTAATTTTGTTCCAATAAGGTTAACATTGCTAAATTGGTGTAGATTGTA
>CATKHJ010040739.1:0-20003 GCA_949750685.1 Vernicia montana | reverse complement strand
ATTATACAAATTAAAGTTTAGAATTTGGAAGATTAACAAGTAAAGCAAGCATGAAAGGCATGAAACTCATTTTTGAAAAATAGCCCTATATGGTTCGGCCTAATTGGGTTTGATGGGGAGAAATTATTCTAAATTAATTTTAATGATATCTAAGATCATTTAGGGTGTGGAAAAGTAGTTTAGAAGTGTCAAATTGAATTATGGTGATTTTATACAAAACTTGAAATTTTGGAGGCATAATTCATGATATAAGGGAAGTATATGATTTGATGAATATTTTTTATGTTTGATTGATGCTATAGGATTAATATTATGTTAACGTCATTATTTAAAGATCAATTTGAGATTTGGATAAGAATTATAGATTTTCCCCAAATCACCTTATTATGAAAAAATATAAAATTGTGAGAATCAAAGTGATTTGATTTCAATTGAATGATGAATATGAATTGTTTGAAGGTTAATTTGATGAATCTATGTTCAATTTTAAGTTTGAATATGGAATTAATATTTTTCCCCAAATTCTAGGGTTTATGGAGTAAATTGGGAATTTTGAGATTTAATTTGAAATATTGAAATTGGTTGGTTAATTAAGTTTGTATATGATATAGTTTAGTGATTTCAAGATCAATTTGGAATTTGGTTGAATGAAAATGATTTTTCCCAAATTGATGGAATTGGTCTATTTAGGGATTTTTATTTTTAAGGTGTTAAGTGATATCATGGATTAATAGAAAATATATTTGTTTTGATTCATGTGTAGAATATAAAATTTAATTAAGGAATTGAAAAGGGAAAGGAATTAAATTCCTTGATTTGATTAATTGGTTAATATATATATAATATATGATTAAATGAATAATTATGTAATGTGAATATGTGTGATGTTTGTTTATGGTTAACGAAGAGAAAAGTGAAGTATGGTTGGTAATGTCAAAGGGATAGAAGTTATTATACAATTTGTGTAATGTGTTGTAGAATCAAAAGGAAATGGTATTATTCAAAATACCGAGGAGTCTCACTTTTAAGTCACGTTTAATACTATTAGGAGCTAAGGAGTTTCGAGGTGAGTACTTAATAATATTTTACATTTTGTGCCTTGAATATGATCTTTTATGCTCAATCAATTCTTGTTTGAAATGCATTGCAACTCTTTGGCAAGCATTATCTATTTATTGATTATTGAGCCAAATTGAGAAGTTATTCTTTATGGCATTTGGCCAAATAAGTCTATATTGTTTTGGTCTTTTAATATGACTAATGATGGGAATTAAATTGTTATTGATATGTTGTCCATTGAATCATTTCATGGATAGAAAAGATAAATTGTTATAATGATTACATGATAAGCAGAATACCCGTCTGATGTGGGGCAATACATCAGACCTTGTGCACAATGGTAATGGAACTTGTGGATAGGGTAAGATTATCCGAACCTTAGCTGAGAAAGGTTTATTGTCCCCAGTATGTATGACCTGATCAGTTGTGCGTGTGACTAGGCATGTGGGATTGAGCAAGGCGTAGGCCACCACTCGATTGATTATGGGGGAAACACACCGTTTCCAATCGAATGAATTATTTCTGCTAAAAATTATAATACCTGTTATAAATATGAAAATTGTTCCATAAGAACAATTTTGATTAACATCGCTTATTGTTAAAAAGAAATCATTATTGTCCATACAATGTTTGTTCATTCTGTATTATATTATTCTGTATTCACTGAACTCTGTCTCATTCCTTAGTTGTTATTTATTTTTCAGGACTGGTTGATAGGTCAGCAAAGTAAATTCCAAGTTCTAAGCCTTCATTTGGGAATTGCTCTGCTATTTTGATTATATGGTATGGATGTATATTCGGAAGTTTCACTCTAGAGCTCCATGAATTTTAAAGTCTATAATAATGATATAATTAGGATATCGTATGCATGATGTATGGTATGATAATGATATTACAGTCCAAGCATATAAGTATTATGAAATGAAATGTGTAGAAATTAATGGAAAATGGAGTTCAAAGGTAAAGTATATAAATTATATCAAGTAAATAACTAATGGACTTTTAATGTTAGCATATAGATGGGTAATTGAAGATGGTAATTATGGTTTCGATTATGGGGTAATGATAACTTGGTAATTAATGACAGCTAATAATAAGTAAATAAGGGGTTCTACGGGTTTAGGTGACCTTATGTCTCCCTATGCCCTAGGATAGTCATGGCTCAAAGACGGGTCGTGACACTTAAGTTTCACCTTATACACCCATTTGGAGCTAATGGCTTTCTTGCCTTTAGGTAAAGATGTTAACTCCTAAATCTCATTTTGTTCCAAAGCCTGTAACTTTTTTTCCATGGACTGGACCCACTCATTTTTAGTACAAGCTTGTCAATATGATTTTGGTTCCTGGATCTGTGATACATTGCCAATAAAACTCATATATGCATTTGAAAAATGAGAATTGGAAATATATGGAAAGGTGGGTATTATATATGAAGTGGGGTTAATACATGAAGACTAAGAAGTATCAGTAGAAGTGAAAGAGGATTGTGGATTGAAAAAGGAAAAATTAGTTACAAAATCTTTTAATCAATAAGATTGATTTTGAATTCTAGTACTATGCCTTAAAGGTTGTTATATAGTAAGGGTAGGCTCTGTAGTATTTTCTATGGAATTGACATCTAAAGGAAAAAAGAATTGACCTCTAAAGGAACATCTCTAAAGGAAGAATCAGGATCTAATGGAACATGTAATGAAATAGATGACTGATCTTGTAACTCAATAGTAAGAGAATCAGGAACAAAAGATGATTGAGTAGGAAATGATTCAATTGGTGAAGAGTCAGGAACATCAAAGCTTACAGGTAATGATGTATGTAGTTGTTCAGTAGAATGAATAGAAGCAAAGGGAAATATATGTTCATGAAAAAGAACATCTCTAAAATTAAAGAGTTGGTGAGAATTCAAGTCATATAGCTTATATGCCTTTTGGCCAGGTTCAAAACCAAGAAATATGCATTTGAAAGCTCGGGGTTCAAATTTGTCTTTGTGTGGTCTGGTGTTTGTGGCAAAGCATAGATAGCCAAAGCATTTTAGGTTTGAATAATATGGAGATTTGTTATAAAGCATTTCAAAAGGAGTCTTCCATTCTAGAACAGAACTGGGCAGTCTATTGATTATATAGGTGGCCATTAACAAGGCATGACCCCAAAATTTCTTAGAGGCATTAGCCTGAAACATAAGAGCTCTGCCAATTTATAAAAGATGCTTGTGCTTTCTCTCGACAACACCATTCTGTTATAGAGTGTAAACACAACTCCTTTGATGCAGCATGCCTTTATCCTAGATAAAGATTTGAAAATCATGATTCAAGAATTCTGATCCATTGTCAGATCTAATGACCTTAACAGGTCTATCAAATTGAGTTTCAATCATTTTTAAGAATGAAATTATGGTGGAAGGTGTCTGTGATTTATGAGCCATTAAAAAAGTCCACGTGGCTCTACTATAGTCATCTATTATAATGAGCATAAAATAGGCACCAGTAATGGAAGGTTGCCTATATGGCCCCCACAAATCAATGTGAATAAGATCAAAAGGTTGTGATGAATGAATGGTGCTCAAGGGAAAAGGAAGCCTTTGTTGTTTGGATTGAGGGCAAACATCACAAAAAGATATTTGTTGTGAATCTAATTGATCAATAAAAGGTAAATGTTTAAGAGTAGAAACAGAAGCATGACTAAGCCTCTTATGCCAAAGATACATCACAGGTACTTTATATAACAATGATCAGTACAACTTGATTGAAAAACCTGTACAATAGATGAATTTGTAGCAATAAATTTCTTTATAGACTCAAGTAGGAAACTATCCTTATCTAAAATATAGAGAGTGCCTAACAACCTACCCACTACTATGATCTTCTTAGTCTTCAGGTCCTGTAAAATATAGTGGTTAGGATAAACAATTATTATCAAGTTAGTTGTTCTACAAAGTTTGTTAGGATTAATGGAGACAAATTCTACTATAATTAGGATTCTAATCCTAATGGGTATATATTAGGGGTTAAATCCAATTAAGTTTGAGTTTTCTATTTGAATTATGTTTAATTAAATAGAACTATTAGCCTAGTAGGATTAGAATCATTAACCTAATAAAATTAAGATTATACTAACTACATCCATATAAGGGGCCTAAGGAGCACTCTAATTTATCATAAGATAAGAGACTCAAAACTCAAAGGTAGTTTTATTTTAAGGTTGTAGTTAGTGATTCATAAATCAAAAAAGACATTTTTCAATCAAGAGTGATTGAGTGAGGTCCAAGAGTGACTCTTGGGAGAGGAAATCCAGGAGAGATTGTCTTCTTGTAATATTTTCTTATTGTTCTAATGAAAATCTATACCAGCAAGTAGACGTAGCTCAAGTTTGAGTAAACCACTATAAAATTTGTTTGTGTTATTTTTATTTGTTCCTTTTTCCCTATCTGGTTTATTTTTTAACAATGGTATCAGAGCATTTGGTTCATGATAGGGTGAGCATGGCTGACGAAGACATCATGTCACATGGCATCGGCAAGTTTGATGGTACAAATTTCGAGTTTTGGAAGATGCGAATTGAGGATTATCTGTATGGTTAGAAGATGCATCAGCCTCTTTTTAGAGAGAATCCAAAAACTGTCTTAAGAAGATTGGACACTCCTTGATAGGCAAACACTAGGAGTTATACAGCTGACTGTAATACCCTAGACTTTGATGACTCAAATGACATAGGAAAGGAAAATTTATTGCAAATAGAATTAGAAAACCAAGATTTAATATTAGTACATATGAACATGATTGATTAAATTTTTGTGATGAATTGAACAAAAATTATATTAATAAAATGTATGAATATGAATGTCATATGAACAATAAATATGAGTATGATAAATTCTATTAAAGTGATTAAGTGAATATAAGTGTACAAGAAAGAGAGGTAAAATAGTCATTTCATAAAAACTGTCAAAAAAATTTCTATAAATATGTATAAGTAACTAACCAAATAATGGGCTAGGCCATATGGTTAGTGATGGCTGGCCATGGTGAGTGGAAAAAGGGAGGGAAAGAAATAATTGAAAATAATCTTTGTATTATAAATTGAGTTAGTAAAAAGTGGGCCCCACTTTCCACTAACACAATTTTTTTATCATCAAAGGACAAGTTCACAAGAAGTGAAAATTTAATTAGAATTTCTAAAGCTTCCAAAGGAAGCTATGCAACCATTACCATCCATTTTCCATGATCTAATCAAAACAATCCATTTGAACTTAAGTAAATCACCATTCACCATCAACTTTCCATTTTCATCAAACATCACCGAGAAAAAAAGTTTTTTTCTTTTTTCTTTCTCTCAAATTCAGCCAAGTCTCTCCACATAACCAAAGGAAAGATTCTAAGGTAACAATCTAAAAATTTAAGTCTTTTTCTTCATTTTAATCATGTTTTGTTTGATTGTGATCTTGAATGCCTTTCTCTTTCTTTCTTTTTCTTGATGGTTCGGCCAATAGAGTAAAAGAGGGAAGGAAACTTAAATTGTTGTAGCTTGACTAAGTAATGGAAAGTGAGTATGAAATGAGTGTAGAAAGCATGTGAAATTGAATTAACAAAGTAGATAAAGAAAATAAAAAATTTTAGCTAAAGTGGTTCGGCCTATAGGGATTTTCAATACTTTGTTCACTTTTGTGTTTTGAACCATGATTTAGACTTAAATATATGTAAATTACATAATCAAGAAGTTAATTTATTTTTGGTTAAGGAACTCTTGATTTTCCCTCTTTAAAGGTTATGTGAAATTAGGGTTTTTACATAAAAGTATAATTGGTGAAATTAGATCTCTTGGTATGTCAATCGACTTTGTATGAAGCCAATTTGAATTTAGAAGATAAAATTTTGGTAAAATAATGAGTAAAGGGTTCGGCCAACCATAAAATCATAGGTCCATTAATTAACTCCTATAATTGATTAGTGAATTGAGCTTAGGAATAGATTAATTTCATGATTTGGTAACCAATTTGAGGATGGATTGAAGTGTCACACTCCACATTTTGGAGTGCGATGATCCTAGGGTTTAGGAAAACTTAAAGTCACTAAAACCCATAGAATCCAATAACAATATTATTCACCATATAATCAATACCCAGAATCTTAACCAGCAAACCCATTAATTATCCATACACTTCGGTACACATATATCCATATCACTTAAGTATTAAGTATTTACAATCCAAATTAAAGCATATATTATAACTATTCAACCCACACTCTTAACATTACAATAATTATATAATAATCACACTAGCACTAAAGAACTCTATTAAACCGATGAAAAGACAAAATGAGTATATAACAAGCTATAAAAGATATTCTCCAAGCGAAGTATTGGAACTTGGATATTACCTTACAGACTTCTTTAGAGCCCCTGAAAAATAGTAAACCACTAAAGAATGAGACAGGCTCAGTGAGTAAGTAATAATATAATATAATTACGGTAATTGAATCAATTTAGTTTCAGCGAAGTGATAGACAAAATTATGTGGAAATAAATGAGACCGTTAGCAATAATAGTTTAGGTCTATTTTGGTATAAAGTACGATATTCTTTAGCAGAAATCAGTAATTTGGAGACGGAGTGTCCCCCAGTGAGTTGAGAGTATCAGCCTAACCCTTGCTCTCCAGTAATAACTGTAAATAGTATTATGGCTAGGATTACCCTTCCCAGCTAAGGTTCGGATACGCTCGCCCTATCCGTAGGCATACCATGTGCACAAGGTCTAATGTAAACCCATATCAGATGTGTATTTCTGCTTTACTGTGAAAATAAGATTCTCAGTATACAGTCAAGTTCAACACATGTACGATTAAGAATAACAGTAATAGTATCAAGGAAGAAGACTTTTGAGTTCAATTCGGGTAAATGACCCTCAATTAATCAGTCAAGAAGTAAACATTGATTATGAAAATTCAAAACAATCATGGTCTTAACAAGAGTATTACATATAATATTACATTATTAATTACTCACTACGCACTCCTTAGCTCCCAATATCAACACAGACAATAAGGATGCTCACGATCCTCCGGAGAACTCGATTTCCCTTTTCCTTTATTCTTTGATTCTACATTACACATATTAATTTCCATTACTTTGGAATAACCAATTCCAATAAAAATCTATTCTCTTTAACATTATTTATACATTAATTTCTAAGTATATCATTAGTTTATTTCATTTAGAATATACTATATCAATTTTACTTCATCAATTGTATTTAATTCTATTTAAGCTCAAAACCCTTAATTCATTCAATTCTAAGAATTGGGACTTTTTCCATTCTTTAATGAGTCTTCAAATTGATTCAATAATTAATCAATTTACATCCTAAAGAGTTTAATTTACCATTAATAACATAAAATCAACATCAATTCCATTTTCCTCCTCCTTAGACCAAGCCCAGTGTTCTTTTTCCCAATCTCTACTTTTTGATATTTTCTTTCAATTTCCATCAATTCCTATCTTTTATCAACTCAATTAATATTTAAATTAAATAAGCAAAACTTCCCTTCTCTATCCTCATCTTAGGCTGAATTACATATGAAGAAAAAGAAGGAAATTTTGCAATTCATGCAACCAACACACTCCTAAGTCTACTTGAGCTAAAATTCAAGCTTAGTTTTAGAGATTACCTTGAAAATTCTTGATTTCTTGGTGGGTCTTGGATGGTGGCTGGTTGGGTGGAGAGTGAGAGGTGAGTGTCTTTAAGTTTCTTGTTTGGAAGATAAAAATGAGAAAATTCTAGATTTATATCCAAGTCATTAGTAATGGATGGTGTAGATTCACTTAACTTGATCAAATGGTTGCAATTATTAGCTATTTTATTATTTTCTTAATATAAATAATCATATGGATAACCATCCAAATTTCATGGTAGTAAAATTTATTTTTCATTTTATGAAATTACTAATATATGCTAAAATGTTGACTTTGAAGACAAATGGGGCCCACCGCAAATTTACCTTTCATTTTATTAACTTTCACTAAGGAGGCGTTTGATAACCCAACTTATTACTTAATTTAATATTTTCAGCACTTATTAGTTTTAAGATGGTTTGATAACATAAAATAATTTCAACTTAAAGTTTTCAATTAAGTCAAAAATACTTAAAATGATAAGTTAAAAATATTTAACCTAAAATTTCTACTGAATACAATAAGTGATTAAATTTTTAAATAATTTACATTTTAAAAATTATAACACTTATATTCTTAAGCACTTAAAATTCAGCACTTAAATTTTCAGCACTTAATTTTCAGTTTTACCAAACACCACCTAAATTATATGAAATTTTCCTTTAATTGCCTAAGTATGGCCGACCCTAACTTGAGTGATTATTCAATTGACACTTTCATTTCCCTCTTTTGTCAATTCTCTACTTTAATTAAAATTCCTATAATAATAGTTCTCTAATCATACCATAATTCATCTAGTGATTCATAATAAATTCCCATTATAACACAATAAACATGTGATTGACATCACAATTAAATAATTTAAGAACTTAATTAAACCTCTAAAGTCTAGGTTTTATCTAGGTTATTACACTCGATCCCCCTTTAAGAAATTCATCCTCGAATTTAGAAGACTTACCCATTATGTCTCGAATAATTGAGGACACCTTTGTCTCATTGATTCCTTGCTTTCCCATGTACATTCCTCTGCACTGTGGTTCTGCCATTTTACCTTGACCATTGGAATATCTTTATTACGCAGTTTCTTTACTTGTTGATCTAATATGCCCACAGGAATCTCTTTATAAGAAAGATTCTGATCCAGTTCAATGACTTGAGGTTGCAAAACATGAGAGGGATCTGGTACATATTTCCGTAGCATTGAGACATGGAATACCGAATGCACATGTTCCAATTATGGAGGTAAAGCCAACCGATAAGAAACTTCACCAACCTTGTCCAAGATTTCGAAAGGTCTAATAAACCGTGGAGATAACTTTCCTTTTTATCCAAATCGCATTACATCCTTCATAGGTGAAATCTTTAGAAATACATGATCCCCTACCATAAACTGGACATCTTTCCTCTTCGGGTCAGCATAGCTCTTCTATCGACTAAATGCAGTTTTAACCTTTCTCGAACAACCTTCACCTTTTCAGTTGCCTCTTTAATTAAATCGGGAGCTTCTACATACTGATCTCCAGCTTCCGTCCAACCTATCGGAGAACGACATTTTTGCCCATATAAAGCCTTATAAGGTGTCATTCCTATAGAGGAATGATAACTATTGTTATAGGCGAATTCAATAAGTGGCAAGGATTTGTCCCAATTTCTCCCAAAATCCAGAACACACATCTGAAGCATATCCTCAAGTGTCTGGATAGTTCTCTCTGACTATCCATCAGTTTGTGGATGGAATGCTGTACTAAAATCCAACTGAGTTCCCAATGCTTCTTGAAGTTGTTGCCAAAATCTAGCGGTGAACTAAGAACCTCGATTGGAAATAATCAAAACGGGAATTCCATGCAGCCTTACAATTTCATTGATGTAGATCTAGGCGTACTGTACTGCTGTATAAGTTGTTTTAACCTCCAAGAAGTGCGCTGACTTCGTTAAATGGTCGACAATAACCCAAATAGAGTCATACCCTTTCTGAGTCCTGGATAGCCCTATAACTAAATCCATTATTATCCACTCCCATTTCCACTCAGGCAATTTGATTTCTTGCAACAACCTCGAAGGTTTTTGGTGCTCAATTTTCACTTGTTGACAAGTGAGGCACGAAGTCACAAACTTCACTACATCATTCTTTAACCCTGGCCACCAATAATACTCTTTCATATCATGATACATTTTCATAGCCCCCGGATGCATACTATAAGGAGTTTGATGCGCTTCTCGAAGAATTCTTTCTCGTAAATCATTTGTATCAGTCACACACATTCGATTGCTATAGTAAAGCACATTCTCCCTCAGTTCAAATTCAAGCTTTTGTCCTTTCCTCACTTCTTCTTTAATCTTCAGTAACTGAGAGTCGTTATTCTGCATGGATTTTATTTCATCAATGAGTTTTGGCTTTACTTGAAAATAAGCCAACAACACGTGAGAATCGCTTATTTCCAATCTTAACCCTTTATTAAACAGTTCTTTTAATTCTTTCACAAGAAATCTTCTTTGAATAGCCACATGTGAAAGACTTCCTATGGATTTTCGACTCAGTGCATCCGCCACGACATTCGCCTTTCCTAAATGGTACAAAATTTGGCAGTCATAATCTTTCAACAATTCCACCCATCATCTCTGCCTGAGATTTAAATCTCTTTGATTCATAATGTACTGTAGACTTTTATAATCCGTATAAAGCTCACATTTTTCTCCATAGAGATAATGTCTCCAGATTTTCAATGCCAATATTACTGCTGCCATTTCTAAATCATGAGTGGGATAATTCATCTCATGCTTCTTCAATTGTATAGATGCATAGGCAATAACTTTACCTTTTTGCATCAAAACACATCCCAATCCCACTCTTGATGCATCACAATAAATGGCAAACCCACCATCACCCTCTGGTAACGATAGGATATGAGAAGAAATAAGTCAATTTTTCAGGGTTTGAAAACTTGTTTCACAATTGTCATCCCATTTATATTTCACTTGCTTCTTGGTGAGTCACGTTAAAGGTGTAGCTATCCGTGAAAAATCCTTTACAAATCTACGATAATAGCCAGCCATACCCAGGAAACTCCGTACTTCTATCACTGTTGTAGGTCGATGCCAATTTGCTACAGCTTCAATCTTTTTTGGATCCACCTGAATCCCTTCTTTACTTATCACGTGGCCCAAAAACCACACGCGGTCAAGCCAGATTTCACATTTAGACAGCTTTTCATACAACTTATGTTCTCTCAATGTTTGCATTACCATCCTCAAATGCTCAATATGCTCCTCCTCACTTTTTGAATACACTAGAATGTCATTGATAAACACAATTACAAATTTGTCTAGATAAGGTCTAAATACACGATTCATAAGGTCCATGAATGCAGCAGGTGCATTCGTTAAACCAAATGGCAGTACAGTGAATTCATAGTGACCATATCTAGTTCTAAAAGTTATTTTACAAATATCCTCTCCTCGAACCTTCAATTGATGATAACCAGATCGGAGAGCAATCTTTGAAAAATAACCAGCTCCTTGTAACTAATCAAACAAATCATCAATTCTCGGCAAAGGATATTTTTTTTTCACCGTAACCTTATTCAACTGCCGATAATCTATACATAATCTCAACGATCTGTCTTTCTTTTTCACAAACAATACAAGAGCACCCCAAGGAGAACTATTAGGTCTAATAAAACCTTTATCTAAAAGCTCTTGCAACTGAATTTTCAACTCCTTCAGTTCAGAAGGTGCCATACGATAAGGTGGTATTAAGATCGGCTAAGTACCCGACGTTAATTCTATAGAAAATTCAATCTCTCTATTAGGTGGAAATCCAGGTAACTCCTCAGGAAAAACATCAGGGAAATCTTCTACCACAGGTATTCATGAAAGCCCTTTAGGAGTTTTATCTATATCTACCACATGAGCTAGGAATGCTTTACACCCTTTTCTAAGTAATCTTTTTGCTTCCATAGCAAAAATAAGATTTGTAGACAAATCACTCCGATCTCCTTGATACATAAATTTCTCACCATTACTCTGCTCAAACCCAATTCTCTTTTCTCTACAATCTATATGTGCATTATGCTCAGCTAACCAATCCATCCCCAATATTGCATCAAATTCCAAAACATCTAATTCAATCAAATTCGCAAGAAATTGCCTACCTTCAATTTCAACTACACAGTTTTTAAATATATTTTTGACTTCTACAGTTTCCCCTAACAGTGTATTGATAATTAAAGGTTTTGTCATCAGTTCTTTGAGTTTATTCAAATTCTTTGCAAAGTATGGGGAGATAAAAGAATGGGTTTCCCCAGAATTAAACAAACATCTAGCAATACAAGAATGGATAGATATTGTACCTGTCACAGTTGTATTTGAAGCACGAGCATCTTGCTGATCTAATGCGTATACTCTTCCTCTTTATTTTCCTTCAATATGCCGAACTGTACCAAAGATTTACCCTTGTCTTGGTCCTTTACCTCTATTTCCTTGACTCCAATTCTCAGGTCGATTCATCTGAATAGTTGGTTGTGATGTTTTTGATGCTGTATGTTCATCTGTTGTCTTAGGACAGTCCTTCACAAAGTGCCCCAATTCACCGCAACGTAAATAGGCACCAGTAGTTCGTCTACAAACCCCTTCATGCTTCCTTCCACAAACAGAGCAATTATACATATTCTGTCCTTGCTGTCCTGCTCGAGGAGTTCCCATATTTCCCGGGGTAGATGCTACTGAAACATTCCCTGACTATGCACAACTTTGATTTCCACTATGGGACTAATATGGTGTAGAAGTTGTAGTATTACGATCTTGTCCATTATTCTGTGAGTAATTTCCCTTTTGTTGATTACCTTTCCCTTTATTCCAATTTTTCTATCTTTGCTCCCTTTATGCTCTTTTAGCTTTTTTTATCTTCTGTCGGGCCTCCATCAGTTTAGCTCTATCTACCAGCTTAGCTAGCATAGGAAAATCACTGGCAATCAGGACATTGTATAGAGGAGCAATTAATCCTCTTCTAAAGCGATGTACCCTGCTCGTTTCTGTAGGCACTATGTATGGAGCATACTTACTTAATCTCTTAAACTCTTTAGCATACTCTACAACAGACATACCCGGTTTCTGCTTCAACTTCTCAAATTGCAGAGCATGGTTTTGCTTCTTCCCTTCAGTCAAATACTCATCCATCAATGCCTATTTAAACTCCGCCCATGACGGTGGTTCATCTCCATATAATCTTTCTTTAATATTTCTCTGAAACCAGTCCCAGGCATCTTTCTTCAGTTGCATGCCTACTAACTCTATTACTTTCTCATATGGCCATGTCAATCACTGAGCAATTTTGTCTAATTCATCCAAGAAATTTTAGGGATCCTCTTCCTCCTCACCACTAAATTCAGAAGGATTCATCTTTCTAAACCCATTCACTGAAATACCCTTATCAGGTAACATCCTTCTACGTACTTTACGTGGTGGCTATGATGGTCAAAGAGGCAATCTTTCAGGTTGAGGAGCAGGTGGAACCTCTACTAGAGGTGGAGGTGGTACCTCTTGATGTTGCTGTCTTAATTCATCCAATTCTCTTCTTAGATCCTAGATTTCTCGTCTCATTGCATCCATCATTTCAGGCTGTTCCTACCCTCTACCACCAATTATAGGTTGCTTTAAACGGGAAGGTTCCCAACCAACATCTTGTATTAACGCAACATTAGATGCGACAGCAGGGGCAACACTTTCACTATCAGCATTAGATTCGTGTTCCTCTGGTTGTGACATCTAAAAAAAATATTTTAAATTTTTAGTTCCATCAATTCAATATTTTCCATTATTAAACACACAATGCACTATTCATCATATCATAAACATTTACATGCACACATTCAATTATCAAACAGTCACATCTTTTATAGATTAATATTTAACATTATCATCTTATACACATGTCAACTTTTAAGTACAACCATGAGTTTTTAGTGCAAAAGATCTCATGGTATAACCAGTAAGCCCATAATCAGTTTACATTATACACATATATCACAAATCCACTACTGAGTCAGTACCTACACTCACTATTCCCTAACTCCATATACACATATATACATATCTGACATCCTACGTCACTCTACTCTACGGAGCAACATTTTCTCTGTCAGAATCACGATACTTTGAAGCAGTACCACTCCTAGTGACTCCTCGAATAACACGTGCAGTAGACCGCAAACTAGCAGGAGTAACCTGAAATCTAGTAGGGAAATCTTCAGTAGTATGACCCTCTCTTCCACAAGCCATACACAAATACAATATAGGTCGAAACACCCGTCCAGATCCTTTCACCATAGCCATACACCACCTCTCATATTGTCTTCTTAACCAAAACATATCTCTCTGAACTTCATAATATCTCCTCCATAAAGCTAAATTCTGCCTTCTCAAATCAGCATTTGCTTCCCTATATATTACTTGTTCTTCTTCCATTTGTGCTACTCTTAATTTCAAAACTATGGCCCACTGAGGCTCATCCTTTGCAGGATCCATATAATAGTCCTGTTCCCCGGAACTAGAGTAAGTGTCAGATATATTCCTATCAAGTGGGCATCCCCTCTTTTGTGGCATCTACAGACCATTACACATACAATACAATATCAATATTTATAAGCAGTTATACAATCACAGTTAATTTCCAATCATATCAGTATACCCATAACAATCCAGTAAAATACTTAGAAATTTATATACATCGATACATGATAAACGCATAAATGTCTATATTTTACCCCTGGTTTTATTGTGTTTTTGTCCGTTAAATTGAGCTTGATCTGTTTGTTCTAGTATGATTTTGAATTCTTTTTTAGGAATTTCATGTTTAAGGTGCCATGGAATGAAAGAACCCAGAATGACATCGTTTGGTGCATGAAAGGAGCCAAATTTAGAAAATTTAGAAACCTGTCACACGGTTCATCACACAACCGTGTGACCACCCGTGTGATAAAGGAAAATTTATTCAGAATCGTCGCATGCCTCATCACATAACTGTGTGACCATCCGTGTGACAAAGGGGAATTTATCTAGAATTGTCACACACCCCATCACACGACCGTGTGATGAATCTGGTAGGATATTTAAGCAAAACCCTAGCCATTTATTTACATTGATACGCAGATCTATCTTAATTATAACTCAAAGACAAAACGAAGTCCTATGCTCCATGGTACCCCAACTGAACACACTATTATAGTCTATAATAGACTAAATTTACACTCTGATACCACTCTATCACACTCCACATTTTGGAGTGCGACGATCCAGGGGCTTAGGGAAACTTAAAGTCACCAAAATCCATAGAATCTAATAAACAATATCATTCACCATATAATCAATACCCAGAATCTTAACCAGCAAACCCATTAATTTTCCATACACTTCGGTACACATATATCCATATCGCTTAAGTATTAAATATTTACAATCCAAATTAAAGTATATGTTATAACTATTCAACCCACACTCTTAACATTACAATAATTATACAATAGTCACACTAGCACCATGGAGCTCTATTAAACCGATGAAAAGACAAAATGACTATATAACACTCTATATAAGATATTCTCCAAGCGAAGTACCGAAACTTGGATATTACCTTGCAAACTTCTCTATAGCCCCTAAAAAACAGTAAACCACTAAAGAATGAGACAGGCTCAGTGAGTAAGTAATAATATAATATAATTACTGTAATTGAATAAATTTAGTTTCAGTGAAGTGATAGACAAAATTCTATGGAAATAAATGAGACTGTTAGCAAAAATAGTTTAGGTCTATTTCGATATAAAGTACGATATTCTTTAGCAGAAATCAGTAATTTGGAGACGGAGTGTCCCCCAGTGAGTTAAGAGTATTGGCCCAAGCCTTGCTCTCTAGTAATAACAGTAAATAGTAACATAAGACTGATAAGGTCTTATGGCTAGGATTACTCTTCCCACCTAGGGTTTGGATACACTCGCCCTATTCGCAGGCATACCATGTGGACAAGATCTGATGTAAACCCACATCAGATGGGTATTTCTACTTTACAGTGAAAATAAGATTCACAGTATACAGTTAAGTTCAACACATGTATGATTGAGAATAACAATGACAGTATCAAGAAAGAAGACTTTTGAGTTCAATTCGGGTAAATGACCCTCAATTAATCAGTCAAAAAGTAAACATTTATTATGAAAATTCAAAACAATCATGGTCTTAACAAGAGTATTACATATAATATTACATTATTAATTACTCACTATACACTCCTTAGCTCCCAATAATAACACAGACAATAAGGATGCTCACGATCCTCCGGAGAACTTGATTTTCCTTTTCCTTTATTCTTTGATTCTACATTACACAGATTAATTTCCATTACTTTGGAATAACCAATTCCAATAAAAATCTATTCTCTTTAACATTATTTATACATTAATTTCTAAGTATATCATTAGTTTATCTCATTTAGAATATACTAGATCAATTTTACTTCATCAATTGTATTTAATTCTATTTAAGCTCAAAACCCTTAATTCATTCAATTCTAAGAATTGGGACTTTTTTCATTCTTTAATGAATCTTCAAATTGATTCAAGACTTAATTAATTGACATCTTAAAGAGTTTAATTTACCATTAATAACATGAAATCAACATCAATTCCATTTTCCTCCTCCCTAGACTAAGCCTAGTGTTCTTTTCCCCAATCTCTAATTCTTGATATTTTCTTTCAATTTTCATCAATTCTTATCTTTTATCAACTCAATTAATACTTAAATTAAACAAGCAAAACCTCCCTTCTCTATCCTCATCTTAGGCTGAATTACACATCAAGAAAAAGAAGGAAATTTTGCAATTCATGCAACCAACACACTCCTAAGTTTACTTGAGCTAAAATTCAAGCTTATTTTTAGAGATTATCTTGAAAATTCTTGATTTCCTATTGGGTCTTGGATGGTGGCCAGTTGGGTGGATAGTGAGAGGTGAGTGTCTTCAAGTTTCTTGTTTGGAAGATAAAAATGAGAAAATTCTAGATTTATATCCAAGTCATTAGTAATAGATGGTGTAGATTCACTTAACTTGATCAAATGGTTGTAATTATTTGCTATTTTATTATTTTCTTAATATAAATAATCATATGGATAACCATCCAAATTTCATGGTAGTAAAATTTATTTTTCATTTTATTAAATTACTAATATTATGCTAAAATGTTGACTTTGAAGATAAATGGGGCCCACTTCAAATTTACCTTTCATCTTATTAACTTTCACTAAATTACATGAAATTTTCCTTTAATTGCCTAAGTATGGCTGGCCCTAACTTGGGTGATTATTCAATTGACACTTTCATTTCCCTCTTTTGTCAATTCTCTACTTTAATTAAAATTCCTATAATAATAGTTCTCTAATCATACCATAATTCCTCTAGTGATTCATAGTAAATTCCCATTATAACACAATAAACATGTGATTGACATCACAATTAAATAATTTAAGAACTTAATTAGATCTCTAAAGTTTAGGTTTTACCTAGGTTATTACATGAAGAAATTCAATTTCCCCCAATTTGGAGGGTTTGGCCAAATTGGGATTGTTGAGACTAAATGAATATTTCATTTGATTGAACCTTGAATTGAATATATTATTGTATCAATTGAATGAATATGTAAATGCATGAAACATTGGTTGAGAAAACTTGATTTTTCCTTTAAGTATGGTTCGGGCATACATGAGAAAATCAAGGAAAAATGTTGACTTGTAATGTGACATGAAATGACTTATAGGAAAATAATTGAATATGGTTCATACCATAAATATAGTGAAGTATATTATGGACATTAGTCCATGGCCTATTCGGCCTTAGTAGTGAAAATGCAATATTATGATACTTAGAATTAGTAACATGTGAATAGTGTCATAGATATAGGTCTAGAAGTATTAGAATTAAAATTAGACTCAGTTTGACAATTAAGATGGAATGATGATCCAATGAATGATTGTATGATATTGTACTTTGTAGAACCTAAAGAAAAGGTGAAAGTGCAACCAGAGGATCATCACTACTGTTTGTGCTAAATTAGGAGCTAAGGAAGTAAGGTGAGTACATAATACTTGATATGTTATGGGTGTTCTAAATTGTATTGCCATTCATTCATTATAACCAATTTGAAACCTTGATTTAAATTCTACACTATTGATATCCTTACATAAATTGAAATGCTAAAAGTATCCTTTAAGACCTTTGGTCTATCTTGCATTGATATTAATATATAAAATTGAAATCCTTACTCTTTAATGAGTTACATTGTTTCACTTGTATCCCATATGTTATTGCCCTTTTAAATTAATTAATTAAAGCAAAAATCCCCATCTGATGTGGGATATACATCAGTCATGTGAACATGGTAAAGAAGCCTCGTCGGATAAAGATAGTGATCTGCCTTAACTAGGAAGGGTGGTCCTAGCCCTTTTAAATTAATTAATTAAAGCAGAAATCCCCATCTGATGTGGGATATATATCAGTCATGTGAACATGGTAAAGAAGCCTCGTCGGATAAAGATAGTGTATCTGCCTTAGCTAGGAAGGGTGGTCCTAGCCATGAGATCTGATCAGTCTCACGCTCCTGAAATCATAATGAGTGAGCAAGGCATTGGCCGCCACTCTATCTAATTATTAGTGGAAAGCACACCGCTTTCGAATATCTGATTTCTGCTAAAAATATTATTGATTATATTATCGCAAATCTTTAATTGCTAATATTATTGACAAATCCCATTGTGATAATTTCAAATATCGAAATGTTAAACAATTGCTTAGAAATGATAAGACCATCATCTATTCATCGAAACATATACACCTAGTCGGCATATCATGTTAAGTTATTATGTATTCACTGAGCTTGTCTCACCTTTTAGTGGTCATTTTTTTTTAGGTACTGTAGTGGATTCTGCAAGGTAAAACTCAAGCTCTATCCTTTCGCTTGGGGGTTACTCTGCTCTCTGTATTTTGCGAATCTATTTTGGGATGTCATAATGATTATGTACTTTGAAGAAACCGGTCTAGAGCACCATGGTCATTATGGTGTCTAGTATATTTCAAGACTAGAACTTTATAATTATATGTTGGACTGTAATAACTATATCGTGAATGGTGCATGTTTAGTATAAATTGCAAGATAGTATTATAATGAGCAAACTTATAACTGAGAGTATACTTTTGGTATATTTGCAGTATATGTTGGGTATACGCTTGGTATACTTTTATTATACTTGGGGTATATGTAAATGATCACCCAATGCATATCAGGTTTTGGTCTTGGGTAATGTTGTTATGCATGATAAGTTATAGTATGGTATTTAGTAGTGGGGTTCTATGGGTCTAGGTGACCTTATGTCTCCTTGACCCCTAGGACCGTCACATCTCAAAAGTGGGATGTGACAAAGTTTGGTATCAGAGCATAATTTAAGTCTAATATAGACTTCATGAGTATAAGGGTCATAGTGTATAAGCTGAACCATGGAGCATAGGATTCCTAAACGTCTTTGAAGTCCATCAATAAGTTTATTGCACGTAAACTTAATATGAATGCTCATTCCATTTATATAAGTATATGTTTGCTATATGTGATATTTTATTGTGCTTGCTAACCTTGTTTTGTAGATGCAACGACGACGTTATAGATCTATGAGAAAGGTAGAGATATCTGATGTGGCATCTGCCACTCGACCTGAGCCAGTGGAGTCAGATCCTAAAGAGGACCTTGATTTGGTATGGATGGTTCGGATGAAGGCCAAATATGATGTCATGGTGAGAGAGAACAGTCTTCTATGGCAGGAGGTTTACCATCTGAGGTGAGAGCTTAGAAAGATGCGATGGGAGATGGCTAGTGTAGTGCATGCTTATGAGCACCCGAGAGCTGGCTATATCCCACCTCTTCGAGATATGATGCCAGGATTTCCTGAGCATATATGCATGGCATGTGGTAGACTTGACCACACAGCTGAGAGATGTCCACTTAGACGTCGTAGGGTGTCACCTTCCTTGTTATCCACTAGGCGCAGGAATGTAGGTCCTGTAGAGAGTGAAGCTGCACATAAGGATGTGGACAGAGATAGGTAGGATAGAGACATGGGGGGTGCTGACAGGGTTTAGTTACTAGTGGTAGCGTTATGTTATTAGGATATATATATATATATATATATATATATATATATATATATATATATATATATATATATATATATATATATATATATATATATACACTC